>SJYX01012325.1:84279-121915 GCA_006410675.1 Oreotragus oreotragus
GGTGTCGCTAACAGTCGGACAGACTGAGCGACTTCACTTTCACTTTTCTCTTTCATGCATTGGAGAAGGAAATGGCAACCCACTCCAGTATTCTTGCCTGGAGAATCCCAGGGATGGGGGAGCCTGGTGGGCTGCCGTCTATGGGGTCACACAGAGTCGGACACGACTGAAGTGACTTAGCAGCAGCAGCCTTGTTTTATGGCAGAAACCAACACAACATTTTAAAGCAGTTTCCCTCCAATTTAAAGATAAGTAAAAAATAAAGTAAAATAAAGTAGAGAAAGTTAAAAAAAAAGGAGTTGGGGGGCACTGAGAGTAAAATCTTTACAGGCCACATAGTCTCTGCTCCAACCATGTCAGCCTCACTGCTAGAGAGAAAATCACCCCTTACTTACCATGTGGGAGTGAAGTGGGTGGGGGTGGTGATGGCCTTCTTCCAATAAAGCTATTAATAAACCAGGCTGGGGAGGGGCCGGATTTGGCCTGTGGGGCCTTCCTTTGCGGACCTATGCTCTATAATAAAGCACTTGCTCAGGACTTTGACGCAACTTTTAATTGGTTCGTTTGTCTTTCTCTTAGCGGCTTGTGCAGGTTCTCTGTGGGCTCTGGATCCCAGCCTTGTGTCGTTAATTATCTACCATGGTCTGGAAATTGGAAGCAATGATGGTATTAAAATGGACCACTGCTCCAGCCTTGCTTTGGAAGTTTCTACCCCAAAGCCCCTGAGGGATAGTCGTGGGTGGTCACAGGGAGCCGCCCCCCAACACGTGGACCCAGGAGGGCCGTCCCCCGCCACATTCACTGCGAGGGGCATGCCTGCACAAGCCTGCACACGCCTGCACACAGCAGCTAGAGCCCGAGTCCCTCTGCTCCTTTGCTTGCATGTCTTGGAGCCAGGATAGGCCACATGATAGATGTCCTTGGCTTGTGCTGCTGCTGCTCCTAAGTCGCTCCAGTCGTGTCCAACTCTGTGCGGCCCCATAGACGGCAGCCCACCAGACTCCGCCATCCCTGGGATTCTCCAGGCAAGAACGCTGGAGCGGGTGGCCATTTCCTTCTCCAATGCATGAAAGTGAAAAGTGAAAGTGAAGTTGCTCAGTCATGGCCGACTCCTAACGACCCCATGGACTGCAGCCCACCAGGCTCCTCCGTCCCTGGGATTCTCCAGGCAAGAGTACCGGAGTGGGATGCCATTGCCTTCTCCACCTGACTTGTTCAGATGGACCCATTTCCCGAAAGGAACGTCAACTCCGTGTGGATTTGCGGCTCTTCCCACCATGGATGATCAGGAGGAGGCAGAGGAGTGGGACGCCTTCTCTATTGTGAGCCAAACCTTTTAGGCTGGGCCTTGGCCGACAGGGCGTTCAGAGGAAATTGTCCACTTTCCTGGTTGCTTCACAAGCAAAACGATCGTCGTCTTTGCACTGCAAGACTTTTTCCACAGTTAAGCGTTCCTGGGGCTGCCACAGCCAGGTCAGTAGTGGAGTGGCCACTTTGCTTGTGGGGGTCTCATCTGGGCAAGTGTGATCATCTCATTTTGCAGCAAGAAAAAGGAGGCTTAGAGAGAAGTTAGATGACTTGACCAAGATCAGCGATTCAATACTGAGCAACCCAAATACTTTACCTCAAAACCCGGGCCCTTCCCCAGTGGACTGCACTCAGGTATCCCCTTACACAAATTGGAGTGAAAGGACTGTAACTGGAAATCTGGTGAAGTTTTCACACGCAGTGTATGAGACCTCTAGGTCTGGGTTGGGGGGAGGGGGTGGGTGTCAAAGGATACTCAGGGTCCCCCAAAAGCTAGCTGCAAAGCTGAGATGAGAACCCAGATTTTCTGGGTCCAAAGCTATCCACACAGCTTTTTTTTTCCTATTTCAGTTCAGTTCAGTCGCTCAGTCATGTCTGACTCTTTGCAACCCCATGAATCGCAGCACGCCAGGCCACCTGGTCCATAACCATCTCCCGGAGTTCACTCAGACTCACCTCCTTCGAGTCCATGATGCCATCCAGCCATCTCATCCTCGGTTGTCCCCTTCTCCTCCTGCCCCCAATCCCTCCCAGCATCAGAGTCTTTTCCAATGAGTCAGCTCTTCCCATGAGGTGGCCAAAGTACTGGAGTTTCAGCTTTAGCATCATTCCTTCCAAAGAAATCCCAGGGTTGATCTCCTTCAGAATGGACTGGTTGGATCTCCTTGCAGTCCAAGGGACTCTCAAGAGTCTTCTCCAACACCACAGTTCAAAAGCATCGATTCTTCGGCGCTCAGCTTTCTTCACAGTCCAACTTTCACATCCATACATGACCACAGGAAAAACCATAGCCTTGACTAGGCGGACCTTAGTCGGCAAAGTAATGTCTCTGCTTTTGAATATACTATCCAGGTTGGTCATAACTTTTCTTCCAAGGAGTAAGCGTCTTTTAATTTCATGGCTGCAGTCACCATCTGCAGTGATTTTGGAGCCCAAAAAAATAAAGTCTGACACTGTTTCCACTGTTTCCCCATCTATTTCCCATGAAGTGATGGGACCGGATGCCATGATCTTCGTTTTCTGAATGTTGAGCTTTAAGCCAACTTTTTCGCTCTCCTCCTTCACTTTCATCAAGAGGCTTTTTAGCTCCTCCTCACTTTCTGCCATAAGGGTGGTGTCATCAGCATATCTGAGGTTATTGATATTTCTCCCGGCAATCTTGATTCCAGCTTGTGTTTCTTCCAGTCCAGCGTTTCTCATGATGTACTCTGCATATAAGTTAAATAAGCAGGGAGACAATATACAGCCTTGACGTACTCCTTTTCCTATTTGGAACCAGTCTGTTGTTCCATGTCCAGTTCTAACTGTTGCTTCCTGACCTGCATACAGATTTCTCAAGAGGCAGGTTAGGTGGTCTGGTATTCCCATCTCTTTCAGAATTTTCCACAGTTTATTGTGATCCACACAGTCAAAGGCTTTGGCATAGTCAATAAAGCAGAAATAGATGTTTTTCTGGAACTCTCTTGCTTTTTCCATGATCCAGCGGATGTTGGCAATTTGATCTCTGGTTCCTCTGCCTGTTCTAAAACCAGCTTGAACATCAGGGAGTTCACGGTTCACATATTGCTGAAGCCTGGCTTGGAGAATTTTGAGCATTACTTTACTAGCGTGTGAGATGAGTGCAATTGTGCGGTAGTTTGAGCATTCTTTGGCATTGCCTTTCTTTGGAATTGGAATGAAAACTGACCTTTTCCAGTCCTGTGGCCACTGCTGAGTTTTCCAAATTTGCTGGCATATTGAGTGCAGCACTTTCACAGCATCATCTTCCAGGATTTGAAACAGCTCAACGGGAATTCCATCACCTCCACTAGCTTTGTTCTTAGTGATGCTTTCTAAGGCCCACTTGACTTCACATTCCAAGATGTCTGGCTCTAGATTAGTGATCACATCCTCATGATTATCTGGGTCGTGAAGATCTTTTCTGTACAGTTCTTCTGTGTATTCTTGCCACCTCTTCTTAATATCTTCTGCTTCTGTTAGGTCCATACCATTTCTATCCTTTATCGAGCCCATCTTTGCATGAAATGTTCCCTTGGTATCTCCAATTCTCTTGAAGAGATCTCTAGTCTTTCCCATTCTGTTGTTTTCCTCTATCTCTTTGCATTGATTGCTGAAGAAGGCTTTCTTATCTCTTCTTGCTATTCTTTGGAACTCTGCATTCAGATGCTTATATCTTTTCTTTTCTCCTTTGCTTTTCGCCTCTCTTCTTTTCAGTGCTATTTGTAAGGCTTCTCCAGACAGCCATTTTGCTTTTTTGCATTTCTTTTCCATGGGGATGGTCTTGATCCCTGTCTCCTGTACAATGTCACGAACCTCATTCCATAGTTCATCAGGAACTCTGTCTATCAGATCTAGGCCCTTAAATCTATTTCTCACTTCCACTGTATAATCATAAGGGATTTGATTTAGGTCATACCTGAATGGTCTAGCGGTTTTCCCTACTTTCTTCAATTTAAGTCTGAATTTGGAAATAAGGAGTTCATGATCTGAGCCACAGTCAGCTCCTGGTCTTGTTTTTGTTGACTGTATAGAGCTTCTCCATCTTTGGCTGCAAAGAATATAATCAATCTGATTTCGGTGTTGACCATCTGGTGATGTCCATGTGTAGAGTCTTCTCTTGTGTTGCTGGAAGAGGGTGTTTGCTATGACCAGTGCATTTTCTTGGCAAAACTCTATTAGTCTTTGCCCTGCTTCATTCCGCATTCCAAGGCCAAATTTGCCTGTTACTCCAGGTGTTTCTTGACTTCCTACTTTAGCATTCCAGTCCCCTATAATGAAAAGGACATCTTTTTTGGGTGTTAGTTCTACAAGGTCTTGTAGGTCTTCATAAAACCGTTCAACTTCAGCTTCTTCAGCATTACTGGTTGGGGCATAGACTTGGATAACTGTGATATTGAATGGTTTGCCTTGGAAACGAACAGAGATCATTCTGTCGTTTTTGAGATTGCATCCAAGTACTGCATTTCGGACTCTTTTGTTGACCATGATGGCTACTCCATTTCTTCTGAGGGATTCCTGCCCGCAGTAGTAGATATAATGGTCATCTGAGTTAAATTCACCCATTCCAGTCCATTTTAGTTCGCTGATTCCTAGAATGTCGACGTTCACCCTTGCCATCTCTTGTTTGACCACTTCCAATTTGCCTTGATTCATGGACCTGACATTCCAGGTTCCTATGCAATATTGTTCTTTACAGCATCGGATCTTGCTTCTATCACCAGTCACATGCACAACTGGGTATTGTTTTTGCTTTGGCTCCATCCCTTCATTCTTTCTGGAGTTATTTCTCCACTGATCTCCAGTAGCATATTGGGCACCTAACGACCTGGGGAGATTCTCTTTTGATATCCTATCATTTTGCCTTTTCATACTGTTCATGGGGTTCTCAAGGCAAGAATACTGAAGTGGCTTGCCATTCCCTTCTCCAGTGGACCACGTTCTGTCAGACCTCTCCACCATGACCTGCCTGTCTTGGGTTGCCCTGCGGGCATGGCTTGGTTTCATTGAGTTAGACAAGGCTGTGGTCCTAGTGTGATTAGATTGACTATTTTTCTGTGAGTATGGTTTCAGTGTGTCTGCCCTCTGATGCCCTCTTGCAACACCTACCATCTTATTTGGGTTTCTCTTACCTTGGGCGTGGGGTATCTCTTCGCGGCTGCTCCAGCAAAGCACAGCCGCTGCTCCTTACCTTGGACGAGGGGTGTCTTGTTACCGCCACTGTTCCTGACCAATTTTATGATATCAACCTGGATGTAAGCTGCCTAACAACAGGAATTTATTCTGTCTTTGTCTTGTACCTAGTGGTGTCTATAGGGCATTCATGATGGAGCCGCTCCATTTCTTGAACAAATGGATCAGAAGAAAATAAGTAGTATGCTGTAAGTGAATTCCATTTCCCTATAGCTCAATCAGTAAAGAATCTGCCTGTGGTGCAGGAGACCTGGGTTCAGTCCCTGGGTTGGGAAGATCCTCTGCAGAAGGGAATGGCAGTCCACTCCAGTACTCTTGCCTAGAGATAAGAAAATAAGTAGTATGCTGTAAGTGAATTCCATTTCCCTATAGCTCAATCAGTAAAGAATCTGCCTGTGGTGCAGGAGACCTGGGTTCAGTCCCTGGGTTGGGAAGATCCTCTGCAGAAGGGAATGGCAGTCCACTCCAGTACTCTTGCCTAGAGAATCCCATGGACAGAGGAGCCTGGCGGGCTACAGTTCGTGGGGTTGCAAAGAGTTGGACAGGACTGAGCAGCTAACCCCTTGTGTAAGTGGACTGATTTCATCCTGCAAGAACGTTTTTTTTCCTAATATTCTGGGGGGAGTAGTTCTGGGTCTTTGTTACTGCACATGGGCTTTCTCTAGTTTTAGAGAACAGGAGCTACTGGAGTGGGTAGCCTTTCCCTTCTCCAGGGGATCTTCCCAACCCAGGGATCAAACCCAGGTCTCCTGACTCGCAGGTGGATTCTTTACTGTCTGAGCCAGCAGGGAAGCCCGAGAACACGAGTGGGTAGCCATCCCTCCTCCGGGGATCTTCCCGACCCGGGGATCGGTTGTCGCAGTTCCAGGGTTTCTCGTTGTGGAGGCTCCTCTCATCGCAGAACAGAGGCTCTAGGGAGGAAAGAGTGGGCTTCAGTGGTCAGGGTGCATGGGCTTGGGCTTCCCTGGTGGCTCAGCTGGGAAAGACTCTATCTCCAATGCAGGAGACCTGGGTTTGATTCCTGGGTTCGGAAGATTCCCTGGAGGAGGGCATGGCAACCCACCCCGGTATTCTTGCCTGGAGAATCCCCATAGACAGAGGAGCCTGGTGGGCTGCAGTCCATGGGGTCGCAGAGAGTCAGAGCTGACTGAGTGACTAAGCACAGCACAGCACATGGCCTTACTTGCCCCGCAGCATGTGGGATCTCCCTGGACCAGGGATCGAACTCATGCCCCCTGCACTGGCAGGCGGATTTTAACCGCTGGACCACTAGGGAAGTCCCACCATCCTGCAAGACAGTTTTGATGACATTCCTCTTTCTGGCTCCCTCGCAGGTCTCCACTCAGACAGAGAGGGGGGCTGAATGCCCAGACGTCAGCCAGGACCAAAGGCCAAAAGGAAACTCATGTTACCAGGCCTCTTTTCCTTATAGCTTACTAAAATCATAAGCACGAAATAGTTTGTCTCCTTGGCAGAGCCTCTCATCACAAAGAGATATATAGAAATATGCGAAATTCTGCTTGTTTCATCCAAAGTGGCTTTAGACGGTCAACTGTTTTTCACTTGCAATTCTACCCATTTAGAACACTCAGCTCCTTGGGAATGAAGGAAAGCTGTCTCAGTCCCTGCGTGTGGGGATATATCAATTCAGTGTGTCGCTTATTCTTGTGCATTTAGCAACGCGATTTCTGTAAAAGAAAAAAAAAAAAAAAAAAGGACTTTCAAGACTGGATAAACCTATCTGTGTCATTTTCCTAGCAGCTATTAGGTTTCTGCCTGCTCTCATTTCATACCAAACTTGGTTTACGGGAAGTTTGGGTAAACAAAGCTCTTATGAGTAATTAGTATTAAATTAGGCTGAGTTTCATGTCTGTGTGAGTCAAAGCCTCTTTTTCCAACCTCTGGGAAGAATTAAGTATGCCAGGGCTCTGTTTACAGAGCAAGGCCCAAAGCAGACTGCCCTGGGCATTTTACAAGCTGTTTAGTGGCTGGACCCCTGGATTAAGCCACTCGGTATTTTTGTTGGCTTTTGCTGCTGGTGACAGTCTGAAGACTAGTCACCCAGTAATCTAGGTCCTTCTTCTCTGTGTTTGTCTTATAGGAGGTTCCACAACCCACCAGCGTCTCCACCAAGAAGCTTCACCCTGACACAGAGGGAAAGTCACAACACTGCCTTCTGGGCAAAAAGGTCATGACCCTGCCTTTTCCACCATCATCTTATTTCAAAATGAGGATTTGGAGGGAGAGCCTCTTGGCTGACAAGCATTTATGCCTGATCAATCTTTGAATTATGAACACAGTCAAAGATACAGAAAAGGGAAAGGAGGAAACACAGCGGGATTTTCCTGGTGGTCCAGTGGTTAAGACTTGGCTTCCAAAGCAGGGAGCTGGAGCGGGGTGGCAGTTTCATCCCTGGTCATAGAGCTAAATTCCCACATGCCTCGCAGCCAAAGAACCAAGGCATAAAAAAAGAGAAGCAATCTCATAACAAATTCAATAAAGACTTTAAAAATGGTCCACATCAGAAAAATCTGAAAAAAAAAAGGGCAAGAAATACACTCACCAATTAGAGTCAAAATTTCAGCCCACCATTTGTCAAAATTGTCTCAAACTGTTTGAAAGTGAGCTGTGCTTCACATATTTCTACCTGTATATCCTAAAAATAAGGATATTCTTTAATTTACTAAGTAATACTGTGAAAAAAATTATCATTTCATTTACATTATTGAAGTAATTGGTGTAATATTGCTCATATTTTCTATTATCCTTTTAAATCTTTCAGTATCTAGTGATGCTTTTATGTCATTCCTGAAGTGGTCATTTGTGTTTTCTTTCTTTTTGCCTGGATGCTGCTGCTGCTGCTGCTAAGTCGCTTCAGTTGTGTCCGACTCTGTGCCACCCCATAGACGGCAGCTCACCAGGCTCCCCCATCCCTGGGATTCTCCAGGCAAGAACACTGGAGTGGGTTGCCATTCCCTTCTCCAGTGCTTGAAAGTGAAAAGCGAAAGTGAAGTCGCTCAGTCGTGTCTGACTCTTCCCAACCCCATGGACTGCAGCCCACCAGGCTCCTCCATCCATGGGATTTTCCAGGCAAGAGTACTGGAGTGGGGTGCCTGAATAAGTCTAATTAAAGGTATCGATTTCATCATTTTTTTTTCAAAGATACAACTGTGAATTTCATTCATATTGTTATTTTGTTGATTTCTAATTTTATGTTCATTATTTCCTTTTTCCTATTTTTGAATTTAATTTGCACTTTCTCTTTACTAGAATTTTAAGGTGGAAGTTCAACTCATTTTTAAAAACTGTACCTCACAAATTTTGCTTGCATTTTTATTCTTATTCAGCTCAAAATATTCTTATCTCCCTTCTGGTTTCTCCTTTGGGCCATGGGTTATTTAGAAGTATGCTGTTTAATTTCTAAATATTTGAAGATTTTCCAGATACTGTTCTGTCGCTGATTTCATATTAAATTCTGCTCTTATGCAAAGCATAAACTTTGTATGATTTCAATCTGTTTAGAGTTTGCTGAAGCTTATTCTGTGACTCAGCACATAGTCCATCTTGTCGTATGTTCCATTAGCACTTGAAAAGAATGCTTTACTATGCTGGTGTGGCGAGACCTTTTTTTGTCAATTACATCAAGTTATGAATAATATCCTTACTGAATTTCTGTTTACTTGTTCTATAAATTATTAAGAAAGGAATGCTAAAATTTCCGACTAAAATGGTTGATTTGCCTAGTCTATCAGGCCTGTTCGTTTTTATTTACTGTATATATACACACATTTAGGATTGTTATGTTTTTGTAGTAAATTGATCTCTATCAGTATGAAATATTTTTCTTTATCCATGTTCATAATTCTTCTTCCAAAATCTATTTTCTTTTATGTTAATGAAATGAAGTGAAAGTTGCTCAATCGTGTCCAACTCTTTGTGACCCATGGACTATACAGTAGTGATGCTTTTATGTCATTCCTGAAGTGGTCATTTGTGTTTTCTTTCTTTTTGCCTGGATGCTGCTGCTGCTGCTGCTAAGTCGCTTCAGTTGTGTCCGACTCTGTGCCACCCCATAGACGGCAGCTCACCAGACTCCCCCATCACTGGGATTCTCCAGGCAAGAACACTGGAGTGGGTTGCCATTTCCTTCTCCAGTGCGTGAAAGTGAAAAGCGAAAGTGAAGTCGCTCAGTCGTGTCTGACTCTTCCCGACCCCATGGACTGCAGCCCACCAGGCTCCTCCATCCATGGGATTTTCCAGGCAAGAGTACTGGAGTGGGGTGCCTGAATAAGTCTAATTAAAGGTATCGATTTCATCATTTTTTTTTCAAAGATACAACTGTGAATTTCATTCATATTGTTATTTTGTTGATTTCTAATTTTATGTTCATTATTTCCTTTTTCCTATTTTTGAATTTAATTTGCACTTTCTCTTTACTAGAATTTTAAGGTGGAAGTTCAACTCATTTTTAAAAACTGTACCTCACAAATTTTGCTTGCATTTTTATTCTTATTTAGCTCAAAATATTCTTATCTCCCTTCTGGTTTCTCCTTTGGGCCATGGGTTATTTAGAAGTATGCTGTTTAATTTCTAAATATTTGAAGATTTTCCAGATACTGTTCTGTCACTGATTTCATATTAAATTCTGCTCTTATGCAAAGCATAAACTTTGTATGATTTCAATCCATTTAGAGTTTGCTGAAGCTTATTCTGTGACTCAGCACATAGTCCATCTTGTCGTATGTTCCATTAGCACTTGAAAAGAATGCTTTATTCTGCTGGTGTGGGGAGACCTTTTTTTGTCAATTATGTCAAGTTATGAATAATATCCTTACTGAATTTCTGTTTACTTGTTCTATAAATTATTAAGAAAGGAATGCTAAAATTTCCGACTAAAATGGTTGATTTGCCTAGTCTATCAGGCCTGTTCGTTTTTATTTACTGTATATATACACACATTTAGGATTGTTATGTTTTTGTAGTAAATTGATCTCTATCAGTATGAAATATTTTTCTTTATCCATGTTCATAATTCTTCTTCCAAAATCTATTTTCTTTTATGTTAATGAAATGAAGTGAAAGTTGCTCAATCGTGTCCAACTCTTTGTGACCCATGGACTATACAGTCCGTGGAATTCTCCAGGCCAGAATATGGGAGTGGGCAGCCTTTCCCTCCTCTAGGGGATCTTCCCAACCCAGGGATGGAACCCAGGTCTCCCACATTGCAGGCAGATTCTTTACCAGCTGAGCCACAAGGGAAACCCAAGAATACTAGAGTGGGTAGCCTGTCCCTTCTCCAGCAGATCTTCCAGACCCAGGAATGGAACCGGGGTCTCCTGCATTGCAGGCAGATTCTTTGCTCAGTTGAACACAACTGAGCTATAATAAAGCTGCTCAATTTTTTTTGTTTACTATTTTCATGATCTATCTGTTTCCATTTTTTTACTTGTACATATCTTTGTCGTCACATTTAAAGTAGGTTTTTTGAAGATCATAGTTTTGTCTTTCTTTATCTTAGAAGCCCTGTCTTTGGAGTGTAGACTATTACAGTTGTTGAATTTAAATTTATTATCTTGTTGCATTTTCTGTTTGCCTCATCCCTTCTTTGTTTCTCTATTCTCTTTCCTTTCTTTCTTTTGGATTATGTGTATTTTTTGCTATTCTATTTACATACATTATTGCCAATAAGCTATTCTTTTCATGTTTTATTATTTTTAAAGTGATTACTCTTGAAGTTTATAATATTCAGCTTTAACATATCACAATCCATATAGAAATAATATTATGCCACTTCATGTATAATATACAATTATTAAAACATTATGCTTCTATTTTTCCCCTGCTATTTGTTATTGTCACATTTTATGTTTCATACGTTAAATACACAATACATTTTTATATTTTTCTTAAATATTCAATTATCTTTTAAAAGAATTTTTAAATGAGGCAAAAAAAATATATTTACCACATATTTGCCAGTTTTTTAAACTCTCCATTTCTTTATCTAAATCCAAGCTCTCGTGTGATTCCAAGTTTCATATTACTTTGAAACAAAGAACTTGGCTTTAATTTATTAAAGAGCAGATATCCTGGAAGTGAGTCATTCCAGCTTATGTTTGTGTGAAAAAGATTTTACTTCCGTTTTCAAAAAGATTGTATTTTACTTCCGTTTTCAAATCCCTGGATATAGAATTGTAGGGTGACAGGATTTACCACCCATTCATCTATCGTCTCTTCACTCTTCTCCTTTAAGATATCATTCCTTCGTCTTCTGACTTGCACTGTTTCTGGCAAGAAGTCTGCAGTCATTCTTACCTTTGCTCCTTTGTGTGTATGCCCATCTTTTCTCTCTACTTTTAGTTTTTCTGTCACGGGTTTTCAGCTATTTTATTGGGATGTTTTATGGTGTAGTGTGTGTAGGTGTTGTTTTTTTTTTATTGGAGGATAATTGCTTTACCATATTGTGTTGGTTTCTGCCATACATCAGCATGAATCAGCCACAAGTGTATGCATGTCCCCTCTCTCCCAAAGCCCCCTCCCAGCCTCCCTCCCCATCCACCCCTGTGTGTGCCTTTGTGTTTTTATCCTACTCTGGATTCATTGAGCTTCTCTGGCTATAAAATTTCATCAGATTTGGAGGCATTATTCCTGCAAATAGTTTTCTGCTTTCTTCTTTTTCAGAGATTTCAGCTACCATCATAGTCAGTACAGCTCAGTCGCTCAGTTGTGTCCGACTCTTTGCGATCCCATGAACCACAGCACGCCAGGCCTCCCTGTCCATCACCAACTCCCGGGGTCCACCCAAACCCATGTCCATTGAGTCGGTGATGCCATCCAACCTTCTCATCCTCTGTTGTCCCCTACTTCTCCTGCCCCCAATCCCTCCCAGCATCAGGGTCTTTTCCAATGAGTCAACTCTTCACATCAGGTGGCCAAAGTATTGGAGTTTCAGCTTCAACATCAGTCCTTCTGATGAATATTCAGGACTGATTTCCTTTAGGATGGACTTGTTGGATTTCCTTGCAGTCCAAGGGACTCTCAAGAGTCTTCTCCAACATCACATTTCAAAAGCATCAGTTCTTCGGCACTCAGCTTTCTTCACAGTCCAACACTCACATCCATACATGACCACTGGAAAAACCATAGCCTTGACTAGATGGACCCTTATTGGCAAAGTAATGTCTCTGCTTTTGAATATGCTGTCTAGGTTGGTCATAACTTTCCTTCCAAGGAGTAAGCTGCAGTGAATTAGGCTCCCAGAATCACCCAGATCACGGGAGCCCAATTCACTGCAGATGGTGATTTGACCATCATGTTAGAGGGCATGAAAAATTTCCACAAATAATTGAATCTCAGTTCACTTTTTCTGTTTTTCTCTCGCTCTATGCTTCATTTTATATAAATTCTGTTGTTACATTGTTCTTTGTTCATTATTCTTTTCTTCTGAAGCATTAGAATGTACTATTATTTCTTCTGCTAATGCTTTTTAAATTTCCTTTATTGTAAGCTTCATCTCTTTAATTTCCATTTCAGTTCAGTGCATCTCTCAGTCATGTCCAACTCTTGGTGACGCAATGGACTGCAGCACGCCAGGCCTCCCTGTCCATCACCAACTCCCAGAGCTTGCTCAAACTCATTTCCATTGAGTCAGTGATGTCGTCCAACCATCTCATCCTCTGTCATCCCCTTTTCCTCCCACCTTCAATCTTCCCCAGCATCAGGGTCTTTTCCAATGAGTCAGCTCTTCACATCAGGTGGCCAAAGTATTGGAGTTTCAGCTTCAACACCAGTCCTTCGAATGAATATTCAGGACTGATTTCCTTTAGGATGGACTGGAACTAAATTTCCATTTAGTTCTTTTAAATATATTTCATGTCTCTCCTCATTATGTTTTCCTTTAAATATTAAAATCTATGTGTAATTCCTGATTTAATGTCCTCATCTACTAATTCCATCATCTGTAACTTCTGCTTTGCTTCTAAAGATCGGAATTTCTTCTAGTCATAGGAATTTTTTTGTAATTTTTTCAGACTAATGTAAATGTTATGTTTTAATGTCTAGATTTTGTTGTTTTCTTGTATAGAGTGATGGACTTTGTTTTGGTAGGAGAAAAGTTACTTGAAGGTCAGACTGATCCCAGTGAGCCTTGCTTTGCTGGGGAAGGGCTAGAATAACTTGACTCCATGGAAAGTTCAGTTCTACCAGTGTGGTGTGACTGCTCTGGGCTCTTTAATCAGTGCCTCAGGTTGTAACTAAGGACTCTCCACCCAGACTGGTCAGAATTTAATATTGCACTTCCTTCCCTGCGTGACTCCGGTACTCGGTCAGCTTACAGCACCTGGCCAGTCTTTGCCTGTATCCATAGTATCCAGAAGCAACCCAGGACTTAGCAAACACCCAAGGAGCCTCGATGCACATTCCTGCGGCTTTTTTTCTGAGCAGCTCTCTCCTGTTTGGGAACCTGCCCTATGACATCATCTCGCTCCAGTCTCCCTGAATTTTGATCTCTGTCTCTTCAAGTGACTGGGCTCTGTCTTGGTTGCCCCTCTGTCACCTACAGTCAGAAAAATGTCTGGAGTTAGAAAGCTGGAGTGATCGAAAGTCTTCTTTCTTTTGTTTCTCTGTGAGTAGAGAGGATGCGAATGTGAAGTTGCTTCAGTTGGGGCTGACTCTTCTGTCGAGTGTGACCCTACAGACTGTAGCCCACCAGGCTCCTCCGTCCATGGGATTCTTCGGGCAAGAATACTGGAGTGGGTTGCCATGCCCTTCTCCAGGGGATCTTCCTGACCCCTGGGATGGAACCCGCATCTCTTGCACCTCCTGCATTGGCTGGCAAGTTCTTTACCACTAGCGCCACCGGGGACGCCCACTAGGGACTGTAGATCTATGCTATCTATTGTCTAATGTCCTGAAACAGTTGTCTAATCAATTTTGTCCAGTTTTCAAGTTGTTTACAGTGAGAGGGTAAATCAGAGCTTTGTCTTTTCTCACGGCCAGAGATGGTTCTCATTTTATTTTAACTTCCTCTGTTTGGTTCACAAGTCCCTTTGTCATTTATGTGATTATAGTTGTGTTTCTCCCTCTTTTCCTAAGTAGAGTTGTCTACGTTCTTTGTTGTGTGTTTTTTCCCATGAACTACATTTGAATTTGTTACATATGCTATGTTTTTAAATTTTCTATCCGATTACTTACTGCTTTTATCTTTATTATTTTCTTTCTTCTGCTCTCCTTTGGCTTGCTTTCAAACGCTTTTTTAATTTGGAACTTCAATTTCTTATTTTATTTTTTGGTTAATTCTTTTAGTTGAAGCCAGGACTATACTTCATGCCATGAGCTTGAAATTCAAATCTCATACACTGCTTTTTAAATAAAATTTTGTTGAGATATAATTATCATATCCCAAATCCATCTTTTAAAAATGAATAATTCAGTGGCTTTTCATGTGCAGCTGACCCTTGAACAATCAATGGTTCGGGGAGATGACCCACTGCATCTGAAGATACATGCATAACTTCACAGTCAGGCCTCTGTGTCTGCCATTCGGCATCTGTGGGTTCAGTCAATCATGGATCATTAGTTCTATACCACTGGAAAAAAAATCCATGCATAAGTAGACCCACACAATTCAAACTGTTTTATTCTAGGGTCAACTGTACTTACAAATGTTCGTGACCAACACTGTTATTTTGAAACATTTCCACCACCCCCCAAATTAACACTGTATCCACTACCAGCCTCTCTTTTCTCCCTTCTTTCAAGCCTTTGGTGACCACAAATCTGCCCTCTGTCTCAACGAATTTGCCTAATACGAACATTTAGTACCAGTAGTATCACACAGTATCTGGTATTTTGTGACTAGTTCCTTTCCCATAGGATAATGCTTTCGAGTCATCCATATTCATCAAGTGTCAGTAGTTCATACCTTTTTTATTATTGCTGAGTAATATTCCAATCAATAATTGCTTATCTATTCATCAGTTGGTGGATATTTGGGCTTTTCTACTCCATAACTAGCACAGATAATGATTATATAAGTATTAGTTTATAGATTTTTGTGTAGATATATGTTTTAAATATGAAATAGGTCCTTGAATCGCTGGGTCATATGGTAACTTTATGTTTAAATTTTTTAAAACTGCCAAACTGTTTTCCAAAGTCACTGCCACTGTGCTATTTTAAAAGATTATCAATTAAATCATACTTTAATTAAAAACAAAAGACAACCAATAAATGCAATTCGCTATTAAAAAAAATAAAATAGTACCATTTATGAACAAGACGTCTAATTTCTCCAAATGCTTGCCAAATTTTGTCTTTAAAAAATTTTAATCTTCCTACTGGGTGTTCAGTTCAGTCGCTCAGTTATGCCCAGCTCTTTGCAGCCCCATGGACTGCAGCACAGCAGGATTCCCTGCCCATCGCCAACACTTGGAGCTTGCCCAAATTCATGTCCATTGAGTCGGTGATACCATCCAACCATCTCATCCTCTGTTGTCCCCTTCTCTTGCTGCCTTCAGTCTTTCCCAGCATCAAGTTCTTTTCCAGTGAGTCAGTTCTTCACATCAGGTGGCCAAAGTATTGGAGTTTCAGCTTCAGCATCAGTCCTTCCAATGAATATTCAGGACTGATTTCCTTTGGGATTGACTGGCAGTCCAAGGAACTCTCAAGAGTCTTCTCCAACACAGTTCAAAAGCATCAGTTCTTTGGCACGCAGCTTTCTTTGTAGTCCAGCTCTCACATCCATACATGACTATTGGAAAAACCATAGCCTTGACTAGACAGACCTTTGTTGGCAGAGTAATGTCTCTGCTTTTTAATATGCTCCTAGGTTGGTCACAGCTTTTCTTTTAAGAAGCAAACATCTTTTAATTTCATGGCTGCAGTCACCAGCTACAGTGATTTTGGAGCCCCTAAAATTAAAGTATATCACTGTTTCCATTGTTTCCCCCTCTATTTGCCATGAAGTGATGGTACCAGATGCCATGATCTTAGTTTTCTGAATGTTGAGTCTTAAGCCAACTTTTTACTCTCCTTTTTCACTTATATCAAGAAGCTCTTTAGTTCTTCTTCACTTTCTGCCATAAGGGTGGTGTCATCTGTGTATCTGAGGTTATTGATATTTCTCCCGGCAATCTTGATTCCAGTTTGTGCTTCATCCAGCCCAGCTTTTCTCATGATGTACTCTGCATAGAAGTTAAATAAGCAGGGTGTCAGTATACAGCCTTGACATTCTCTTTTCCTATTTGGAACCAATCTGTTGTTCCATGTCCAGTTCTAACTGTTGCTTCCTGACCTGCACACAGATTTCTCAGGAGGCAGGTCAGGTGGTCTGATATTCCCATCTCTTTCAGAATTTTCCACAGTTTCTTGTGATCCACACAGTCAAAGGCTTTGGCATAATCAATAAAGCAGAAGTAGATGTTTTTCTGGAACTCTTGCTTCTTTGATGATCCAACAGATGTTGGCAATTTGATCTCTGGTTCCTATGCCTTTTCTAAATCCAGCTAGACTATCTGGAAGTTCACTGTTCACGTATTGCTGAAGCCTGGCTTGGAGAATTTTGAGCATTACTTTACTAGTGTGTGAGATGAGTGCAATTGTACGGTAGTTTGAGCATTCTTTGGCATTGCCTTTCTTTGGGATTGGAATGAAAGCTGACCTTTTCCATTTCTGTGGCCACTGCTGAGTTTTCCAAATTTGCTGGCATATTGAGTGCAGCACTTTCACAGCATCATCTTCCAGGATTTGAAACAGCTCAACTGGAATTCCATCACTTCCACTAGCTTTGTTCGTAGTGATGCTTCCCAAGGCCCACTTGACTTCACATTCCAGGATGTCTGGCTCTAGGTGAGTGATCACACCATTGTGGTTATCTGGGTGTGACATGTATCAAATTTTCATTTAGATTCACATCTCTTAACTGATGATATTGATCATCTTTTGTATATTTTCTTTGCAGAGATGTCTATTTAAATGCTTTGCTCATTTTTAAATTGGCTTATTTGTCTTTCTGTTGTTAAGTTGTCAGTGTCCTGTATGTATCCTGGATATGTGTATTATCAGATATGTGACTGACAAATAACTTCTCTCAGTCTGTGTATTTTGTGCTTTGAAGAACATTTTTTTTTAATTTTGATGAAGCCCAATTTATATATGTATTCTCTTGTCATTTGTGCTTTTGGTTGTAGCTAAAAATTAGTGCCAATTCAAAGTCATGAAGATTTATTCCTCTGGTTTCTTTTTAAAAATTTTGTAGTGTTAGCTCTTACATCCGAGTCTATGGTCCATTTTGAGTTCATTTTTGTCTGTGTTGTGAGATAGGGTTTAAGTTTTATTATTTTGCATGTAGATATCCAGTTGTTCTAGCACCATTTTTGAAAAGAATCATTTTTGTCAAGAAAGAAAGAAGCACTCTTCTAATATGGAAATGAATGACTTTCAAGTTTCATAGTCATAGGACATTGTCTCTAGTAACATGCTAAGAGGTAACTTGGCCTGAATGTCTTCAAACAAGTCAGTTGATTTACTCAAGGCCCCCGTTGTCCCCTCCTATTTCCCGCTGATGCATCCAAGATCTGCACCGAGCCAGGAATGGTGCAGCTGGCCGACTACTCTGTTACCGTCAGAACTGGTTTCTCCTTTTTATCCCCACATATTTGTATTTCCACCCAGAAACGGAAAGTCTCAAAAGACTAGTAGGTGTAGAGGTTTGTGGCATGGAGGGTTTGGGGAGAGATTGCTGGTAAGACATTTCATTTGAGAAAATAAAGTTCAGAACAAGCAGATTCAAGCAGAAGAAGCTTTAGAGTTAGAGTGAGAAGGAACTGTGGTTTGTTTGTGTGCTTGCTTTTTTTAAACACCCTTCTTTGGTAGAGAGTTCCAGAAAATCACTGTACTGTAAAGACCAGTACTTAAGCAGCAAAGTCACCAATGATGAAGACCTCTTGGATCTGGGATTGTGGACAGACATGTCCCATCTATCACTGAACTTTTGGGGACAGTAAAATTTCCCTAGGCTCACTCAGATGCCACTGCTACTGCCTTTTAGTGAGGTAGATAACTTTAGTTGCTAAGTCATGTCTGACTCTTGCGATCCCATGGACTGTAGCCACCCCACCTCCCCCCCTGCCAGGCTCTTCTGTCCATGGGGTTTTCCAGGCAATAATACTGGAACAGATTGCCATTTCCTTCTCCAGGGAGTCTTCGCAAGCCAAAGGTCTAACCTGGGTCTCCTGCATTGCAGGCAGACTCTTTCCCGACTAAGCCACCAGGGAAGTTCAACTTTTAGTGAGTCTTCCAGAATAACAGATGCTGGGAAACCAAAACCTTTGCTTAGGAAGAGCCAGCATGGTGTGTGTGACTTAATTTCTTACAAGTCAATACCTGCATGACACTAGAAGGATGCAACTAATACGAGGCAGTGGCCAAGCACCAAAAATTGGAGGTGTTTGCAAGCAAGGCAACAGACACACTGGCTCCCCTGGGGCAGCTCTGACAGAGTTTCTGAAGTCTGGTTCTTAATAACTTAGGTACTGAGCAGTGAGTGATGAGACTGAGGCAGTGAGCATCGAGTGAGGTTTCCTCTAGAAAATTTCCATACACAGTTGGGCATTTCCCTTGGTTCCCATTGCTTCTGGTTGTATAGCAATCAAATCTCATGTCCTGGGTCTCACTGAGATTCTGTCAGTTTCATAATACCATCTGAGAAACCACTTTCTTTTTTTTCTAACTTTAATTTTTTAGTTGAAGGATGATTGCTTTACAATGTTGTGTTGAGTTCTGCTGGACAACAATATGAATCAATCATAATTATATATATGGTGGCTACAGTCCATGGGGTTGCAAAGAGTTGGACATGACTAAGTGACTAAGCACAACACAACAACATACATACATACACACACATATACACGCATACATGCACACACACACATACATGTGTATACATACATATACATACGTGTACACATACATATATACACATACACATACATACATACATATGTGTACATATATATGTATACGTATATATAAAACTCCCTGCTTGCTCAGACAGTAAAGAATCTGCCTGCAATGCAAGAGGCCCAGGTTTGATCCTTGGGTCAGGAAGATCCCCTGGAGAAGGAAATGACAATTCACTCAGTATTCTTGCCTGGAGAATTCTGTGTACAAAGGAGCCTGGTGGGCTACAGTCCATGGAATCAAAAGGAGTTGGACACAACTGAACGACTAACATTTTCATATATGTATACACTTTCATATATATATATTTTTTTTTCCTGTTATCTGCCACTATGAGCCTTGACCAATATAATCAGCAATCTCATTAACAATAAAAGGACAATGAATACGTTTTTCTGTAGGCCAAACTTAAGTCTAGATAAATGTCTCTTCTTGGAAGAGCACTTCTAAAAGGAAAAATAGATATGTTACCAATTTGAATACAAAATTCAAAAAAGTTGAAAGATGCAACAATCCTGAAGACTCAGAGGAGGATGAAAAGACTTCTGAAAATCACTTACTAAAGGGAAAAACAAATGTTATTTTGGAGATAGTTTTTCATCCTTGGTAGAATACAAGATGGTGATACCTCCACAAAACAAGATCAGAAAATAGCAATCTAGGAACCGAGTGTGGTGAAAGAGGAAGAACAGTGAGAAAGGTGGTAGCTAGTGTCCTGTGTGGGGGACAAGTCTGTCGCCAGCTCCGCAAGACTCTTGGGCCAGGCGAATTGGGGGAACAGTAATTGCATGAGAACCTCAGGAAGGAGCACATCGTGCGACCACCGGCCGAGTGTGCTCTGCTCCGTGCGTCCATGTGGTGGGCCCTGGCCTGGGGTGTTCTGCACACACATAGCACCGCCTCCCTGGAGCCTGAGTGGGAATTCAGGTCCAATCTCTCCTTGTATAGAGATCACGGAGAGATGGAAACAGAGGAGATGCGTGGGCTGTCCGGCTTCACTCAAGGTCCCAGGATGGTCTGAAGGCTCCTGGTTACCCTCGGTGCCTGTCCAGCTGCTGAAGTTTGGAGTGCCCAGCCTGCCCCTGGAGACAGGGCTGCAGCCCCACTGCCCAGGCATCAAGTGGGTAGGAGTCAGCGCGTAACGGTCTTCACTGCTCTTCCACAGATGATGGAAATAAGGCTGATGAAAAATAAACACTGCAGGACTTCCCTGGTGGTCTAGGGGTTGGATGAGACTCTGCCCTCCCATTGCAGGGGGTGTGGATTCGATCCCCGGTTGGGGAACAAGGATCCCACGTGCAGTGTGGCCAGTGTTACTGTCAAATACTTCTACACACCGTGAGTTTGATTGTAATTTTAAAAATTTAAAAATAATAAACCTCGCTTTCTTTAAAAAAACAAAAAGAGTAAGATGAGCCAAGAGTATAAGATGAGGAAAACAGGCTTGGTGAGATGAGGAAGTCTAAGGAGACTAAGACTGCAATAATGTAAATGCATTTGCAGGAGCCACAGAGCACAGCATCAGCGCTGACACAATGCACGCTTGATTCGCCTTTCTCACCATTTAAACTTTTTACTTTTTATTGACGTATAGCCAGTTAACAATGCTGTGGTAGTTTCAGGAGGACAGCAAAGGGCTCACCCGTGCATATACATGTATCCATTCTCTCTCAAACTTCTGTCCCATCCAGGCTGCCACATAACATTGAGCAGCGTTCCAAGGGTTATACAGTAGGTTCTTGATTATCCATTTAAAATATAGCAATGTTATGCATTTGGTTCTTAAAATACATATATATATATAAAATAGATAAACTCTAGACAAATATAATCAAGAAAATAGGGGAAAAGGGGCAAATATAGAAATGAGAAAAAATAACTAAATTTCAAGCAAATATAACCAAGAAAAGGCAAATAAGAAATTAAATGTGAGAAAATTCAAGGCAAAGAGTGTTGGAGGAAGAAATATATACTCAAAAAAAAAAAAAAAAAGTAGAAAACGTAACCAATCGTAAAGTATGGACTCAAATCATAAACATGTGGAAGATAATTGGGGAAAGGTGAACAATAAATGGACATTTGATGGTAGTAAGAAATGATTGTTACAGTTTTAGGTGAACAGTAATATTCTCTTCAGCTTTAGAGTCTTTGTATTTTAGAGATAAAAGCTGAAAGAACTATAAATAAAATTATGATGATAGCATTTGTTGAAAATAATGGAGGAGAGGGGACAACGAGTGGGCCTGTGAATGCGTACCAAGAGAATAAAGTTGTCCCTGAGACGATCATTATTGAAATCAGAGGATGGAACATATTGTAAATCAACCATAACTCAATACAATTTCAATAAATAGCTCAGATTTAAAAAAAAAAAAAAAACACCAACGATGTCAGTAACACCCACTTTTTAATAGTGGCTTAAAGGGAATCAAATTACACCTAAAATGAATTCACAAATTAAAAAAAAATCCTCAGGGAAAACTAGAACTAAAAGATTTTTCTTTCATACCATAATAATGATACAAACATATGGCCAGCATCTTACTAACTAGTGAATCACCGAAGGCATTCCTATTAACATCAGAAGCAGGGCAGGCGTGGCTGCTTCAAGCATTAGTGTTTCACGTTGCTTAAGATCTGACTCATGTAATAAGATCTGAAAGAGAAATAAGAACTGTAACTGTTGGAAAGGAAGAGACAAAATATTTATTATATACAACCTTAAGATTAGGGGACCTAAACATCTAAGAGAATCAACTCTGCAACACTTGGAACTTAAAGGAAAGCTTAGCGAAAGAGCCAGATTTTAAAATAAATGTGCAACAGTCAATAGGTTCTACATGGAACAACATCAAGCAAGCAGAAAATACACTCTCATGGATAGCAAAGATTTCTTATTAACAGCGTGAAGAAAAGAATAAAGCTTGATGGAGAGGCAGCACAAACACAGTGACAAAAAGCACATTAAAAATGGACAAACACAGCCCTTAAATATCTGCAGTGACGTCTGAAAAACATTCTGGAAAAAACAAAACTGAATAAACAAAACCTAGAATCCATAAGAGTATATTCACTATGATTCCTTTTTGTAGGCTAGAGATGACATAAATCCCAGGAAAAGAAAAAAAGATTTCAAGTAAACCTAAGAGATTTTAATAATTTTATAATTATTTTCATTTTTAAATTATTTATAATTTTAATAATTATTTTATGAAGATACACTTTCAGATCATTTTCATTTTCTCTATATTTTTATGCAATATTATTGGGAACGAGCAAATATAACTTTTGAGGCAGTCCAAAATTTTTTGACTTGTTGAATTGACTCTAGTTTAAAACCAAACAAGTGAAATATAATAAATTTGTTGGCTACTTATAATTTTCAAAAGTCAAGATTATGTTCCTCTGAATCAATCTGCAGAGCTTTTCTAAAACATGGGGTAATACTCAAGAGCAAAGAGTCGGACGAAATTCAAATGGATGAGCGGAAATACTTCTCTGGCTGTCCCGAGCGGGCCAGTCTGCCTAGAAACTAATTTAGGAATTTGAAATGACATCACTGCAGGTGTTCTTTCAAAGCAGTACGTTCATTTATAATGCTCTGGTTGACAAACCTGGCAGGTAGACAAGAGTTTAAAAGCCTCAAATATTCTCTTTGTTGATGCTCACCATCTTTATCTTCAAATAAAAGTATTTCTACCTTTTTCCTCTGCCCCTTAGGCTCTGGTTCTTGGTTAAGAAGTGTCTCATAAACTTCAGAAGAGGAGAAAAACATAAGATGATAGTCATAACCTTCTATTTTTTAAGACTATAAATATTTTAACTTCTAGAAGAGACCACCTATCATGAATATTTCAGATACTCCTAAGTCTTATAAAGATTAACTGTATAAAGTTTATTATAGTTTCCAAACTCAAGTAGTATGTGCCAGATTGGCTTAAAACATTTGGAAATAAATATACGGAATGTTTGCCAAAGGTCAAGTACTGGAAAAGATTAATGTCAAATTCAAAAGCTGAA
The DNA here is from genome assembly GCA_006410675.1 of Oreotragus oreotragus. Classification (NCBI taxonomy): domain Eukaryota; kingdom Metazoa; phylum Chordata; class Mammalia; order Artiodactyla; family Bovidae; genus Oreotragus; species Oreotragus oreotragus. The sequence goes on from SJYX01012325.1 coordinate 107,479, forward strand.
AAGTAAAAGATGCTATCAAAAAATTAAATGTATAAACTTTACTGAATAATTAAAAAAAAATCAACACGTGATGCCACTAAGCAGGCAGAGCCTAGCATTTGCTCCCAATCCAATAAATATTGAGTGCCTGGTATTGACAAAGAACGGTGGTGAGCACTGTAGTGAGAGGTAGTGAAACAGCTCAAGGAATTTGCAGAGTAACCAGGGGGAAAGACAGGTGCAAAGATAAATAACAGAACTCCTACAAATTAATGTGAAACACCAAAAAACCATTTTAAAGACCATCAAAAGACTTGAGCAGACATTTCACAAAAGAAGATATATGAAACGTCAGTAAGCATATGAAAAGTTACTCAGCAGTATTCGTCATCAGAGAAATGAAAATTAAAACTACAGCTAGATGCCATTACACACCCACTGGAATAGCTAAAATAAGAAAAAGACAGACAACGCCAAATGTTGGCTGCAATGAAGAGCAACTGGAACGCTCTTACATTGCTAGGAGGGGATGAAATGGTCCAACTGTGTTAGCGATCTCTTTGGCAGTTCCTTTAAAGTTCTGTCTTATGACCCAGCAATTCCATTTCCAGGTACTTACCCCAGAGAAATGAAAGCACGTCTACAGAAAGACACATGCAAGATTTATTTACAATAACCAAAAAAAAAAAAAACCACAAAAAACAAAAATGCCCATCAACAGGAAGAGGGATAAACAAATTGTGGTATATTTATACAGTGGAATACTACTCAACAATAAAAATCATGGGTAGGTGCAATTATGTGAAAGCATCTCAAAAACGTTGAGTGACAGAGTCATGCATACAAGTAACACATTCTGGAAAAGTCCATTTAATCGAAACTCTAGAACAGGCGAAGCTCATCTGTGATGACAGAAGTCATACAGTGGTTGCCTTCAAGGTCATCAGAGTGGGCCGATAGCTAACTGGAAAGGAGCAAAGGGGGACGTTCTGGGTTGATGGATGAGTTCTACATTTTGATAGAGGTGATGTGGACAATAGTCCAAACTTCTCAAACAGGGAAGTGGCTCCCCTGATAGCTCAGCTGGTAAAGAAGCAGCCTCCAATGCAGGAGACCCCAGTTTGATTCCTGGGTTGGGAAGATCCCCTGGAGAAAGGATAGGCTCCCCACTCCAATATTCTTGGGCTTCCCCGGTGGCTCGGCTGATAAAGAATCTGCCCGCAATGCAGGAGACCTGGGTTCGATCCCTGGGTTGGGCAGATCCCCTGGAAAAGGGAAAGGCTACCCTACCCAGTGTTCTTGCCTTGAGAATCCCCATGGACAGAGGAGCCTGGCTGGCTACAGTCCTCAGTGTCCTTGTAAAGGGGAGGATGTGGCACCAGAACTTAATCTCTCTTCCTGCGAGTGCATGTGCTTTATAAGGACACTAATCCCATCATGGGGACCCCACCCTCAGAAACTTATCTGACCCTAGTCACCTCCCCAAGGTTCCACCTCCTTATACCGTCACATGGGGGGCTAGAGTGCCAGCATATCAATTTAGGGGGAATGGAAGCATCCAGGGCACAGCACTTATTAATAGCGTGATGGAGTACAGCTCCGCTGATAAAATGCCTCTGTCACACGAGGCGGTCAAGAGGCAGCACTGGATGATGAAGCCACAGTGAGGCCAGGAGTTGAGGGGGAGCAGGAAGCACCTCTGAGGACCATCTCTGAGGGGGGCTGAGTGTCAGCAGAATATAACTCCCGTACCTCCTGAACCTCTACAGTAGCTAGTCATTGGAGCATCTGGGGAGAGGGTTCAGGTGGATGGGGCAGCCACTGCAAAAGCCCTAAGGTGGGAGCATCAGACACATTCAAGGAATAAGGAGAAGATGGGACTTCCTGGCGTCCGGTGGTGAAGGATCCACCTTGCCATGCATCTGAGCTAGCAAACACTCAAAAGGAGAAATGTACATCCAAAAACGTATTCACTGTGCAAGACAGACTATTAGAAACATCAGATGAAGCCACAGAGAATGTCTTCAACGCGGTTTAAAAGGACAGAGAAATCTCATACCCCGAGGAACAAAACCACATTAACCAAGATAATCACCCATCCATACAGTCACCGCCTCTCAGAATCTAGCTCCATCTGAAAGCGAAGTTTACATTGGTTCTGTGATTCCAAATGAACTTGTGGAAAACTGCTGGAATGCTTACTTGCTTCACTAAGACATACCCCTTCAGATTCTTTAAAAAATTGTACCACATTAGTGTTAGGATACTTTTGTTGGGACATAGATGATACAAATGAAGAGTTGCCTTAGAAGAGAGTTTGCCCGTAGCAGACAAGAAGAAAGGTTAGTTAATTTCAACGTGTTTACATCGTTGGTCCTCAGCACTTTCCCTGCCCTCACGTGTGCAAGGGGCAAGACACATCCCTGCCCTTCAGCACTGATGCCTCCTTAAGACAGTGTGTTCTTCTAAAGAAGGGAGCTGTGCAAAAAGAGGTTCTGAGGGTCGGGGGAGCTATGCTATACCGCTCCCCTCCCCCACCAGGAGAGTCACTGTTTCTATCAGGGATTAAAGGAATCCAGCACCATTTGCCTTTTTTTTTTTTTTTTGGACTCAGACCCATCCTTCATTCTCTGTATCCCCAACACCCCATGTGATCTGACTCCATTCCCTTCTTCTCCAGCATCATGTATCCTCCCTTCTTTCCAACGTCTAACCACAGTGGACTTCTCGTTATTCTTTTTTTTCCCTTTCTTAGAAATTTTGGCTGTGTGGGCTCTTCACTACACCATGCAGCGCTTTTCTAGCTGAGGCATGGGCTTCTCTCGTGGAGCACCCAGTGTCAGTACCTGCAGTGCTCGGGCTTAGTTGCAGGGTTGAGCCTGCATCTCCAGCATTGCAAGGTGGATTTTTTACCACGGGACCACCAGGGAAGTCCCACCTTCTCCTTACTCCTTGAACATGTCTGACGTTCCCGCCTTAGAACTTTTGCAGTGACTGTCCATCTGCCTGAACACTCTGCCCTAGATGCTCCAACGACTAACTCCTTCACCTCTTGCAAGTCTTTTCATAAAGATCATATTCTTAGTGGGACTGACCTCTGTCCTCCCAACAAGTTTTACACACCCCTCTCATGTTCTATACTTCCTTATTTCCAGTGCACTTATCACTTTCAACATCCCATAAGTTTTATTGTATTTGCCCATTTTATTATATTTATTACCTTACTGTATTATGCTTAACTCTTTTATCTTATTATGTTTCATTATTTGATGTCTGCTCCCCCATGACAATGTAAGTGCAAATGTCAGGGGTCTTTATTTTAGTCACTGACATCTTCTAAGCACTTAGGACCCTACCGGTCACATAGCACGTGCTTAACAATATTATCAACTGAATCAGGGTACATTTTTTATGCTCCTCCAGCTAACATATATAGTGACTCTAACGTTGCCATGGTAAGAATTTATCTCATCTTTTCCTTCCACCTACACAACCCTCCACTTAGGGAAGACTTATAAAGACCGCGCTGAACATCAAGATGAGATTAGTGAGCTGTGTGGTCTGAAAGCCTATAATGGCAAACGGGGGAAAACAGCTGATCCCATGTTTCTCTCGCCAACAAAATCTGTGAACAGGGGCATTGACACAACCACAAGGTCTCCAGTCTTGCCCCTTTGCTTCTCTTACTCGAATATAGCTCTCATCCAGCCAAGAGAGAAAGGAGATGGAGCAGAAAGTGTCCTTGTGAGTTTCTTCTTCTACTTGGACTCCAGTCAATCTGAAGAGTCAGGTGGATTCATGTCACTGGCATCAGCGTCTCCTGTGTGGTAAAGTTTCACCTCATTTGATGGTAAGGAGCAGACTCATCCAGTTTGCCCTAAAAACTGGGGTTCTATGATTTGGTTCAGGAGCCATTTGGTAATAAAGGACACAAGAGTGGACAGAATCTGATGTACTACAGGCCCCTCAGAGGGTGGTCTGGTGGTCGTTCAGCGTGGAAGGCGGCTCTGGGTTCCACGTGCCCTAAAAACTGGGGTTCTATGATTTGGTTCAGGAGCCATTTGGTAATAAAGGACACAAGAGTGGACAGAATCTGATGTACTACAGGCCCCTCAGAGGGTGGTCTGGTGGTCGTTCAGCGTGGAAGGCAGCTCTGGGTTCCACGTTGTCCTGCTGGCCCCTGGCATTAGGCATTCCCGCGTCTTCACCATGGCATCCCCATTAGCCTGAATCCCCTACTGCCCGGGGGTCTGCACTTCTCTCTGGATGCCTCCCTGCTTCTCCTTTAGGAACCAACTGACTGACCCCGTCTATATCTCCCGGAGAGAGGCCATAACCATCCTTGCTCACTGCGGCTGTCCCTGCTTTAGGCTACTAGCCTACAGACCCTCACAGACCACCCCTCAGCCCGCAAAGTGGCCATCCTTGGTCTGGGCAAGATCTTCGACCAACTCAGTCTCTCCAAGGCTGGGAAGTATGGTGTGGAACATTGTGATGGTTAATTTTAAGTGTTGACTGGGTCATGGGCTGCCGGGATATCTGGTTAAACATTATTCTGGGTGTTTCTGAATGAGATTTTGAGGTTTCAGTGAGTTGACCTAGTAAGGCAGATTGCCCTTCCTAGTGTGGGTGGCCCCTGTGCAATCAACTGAAACCCTGAAAAGAACAAAAAGCCCAATGAGAGGGAAAGCCTACAACTTCCCTGGTGGTCCAGTGGTTGAGAGTCCGCCTGCTAACGCGGGAGACACAGGTTTGATCCCTGGTCCAGGAAGATTCCACGTGTCATGGGATAACTAAGCCCGCCCACTGCAAGTCCTGAGCCAGCGCTTCACAACAAGAGAAGCCACTGCAACGAGGTGCTCCAGCACAGCAAGGGAGCCCAGCACAGCCAAAGATAAATTCATTAATTGATTTTTAAAAATTAAAAAAAAGCGAGAGAAAGAAAGCCTCCAGCCTGAGTGCATGAGCTAGGACATTGGCCTTTTCTAGCCTGTATGCTGGACTGAAACATCAGATCTCTTCCGAGATCCCCAGCTTGCCAACTGCCGACCTTTGGACTTCTCAGCCCAAACAACTGCATGAGTGAATTCCTTATAATAAGTCTGTTTGCGTGTATACATAGATACATATCCTATAAGCCTATGGCTCAGTGGTAAATAATCCACCTGCCAAACATGAGACGTAGGTTCAGTCCCTGGGTCAGGAAGATCCCCTGGAGAAGAAAATGGCAACCCACTCCAGTATTCTTGCCTGGAGAATCCCATGGATAGAGGAGCCTGGTGGTCTACAGTCCATGGGGGTCACAAAGAGTCAGATATGAGTGAAGCAACAACAATCATATCTTGTTGTTCTTGGGAAAATCCTAACTAACAGAGACACACACCCTAGAATAAGGAGCAGGTTAGAGATGCTTCCCTCAGCTTAGCTATGAGCTGAGCCTTTGCCTTCAGAAGGGGCAGCTCTGGTGGGTGTGTGGGTCAGGGCCTCTGCGAGGTCCTCGTGACTGCATGAGCCAGACAGGGAACCGGTGGGCTTCTGAATCTGACCTTCTCCCCAAGACCTCTGGGGTTATAGTAAGCTCCTGGAGCACGTCTGCTCATTTGCTCAGGAGGCTCCCTGCATGGCCTCAGATGTCCAGGGCCCACTCAGGACCTGTTGTCCTCATTCCCCACTTCCAACAGTCTGGGGAGGGTGCTGACAGCTTAACACGAAACAGCATCCCTAGAGCACGATGCTGCTGGTGTCCAGTAATTCTGCAGCTCCCAGACCACGGCAGCCAGAACAACCCGAATGCCGTTCCTATAGGGCCCAGGATGGATTTTGATAAGCACAGAGAAGAAGGCAAACAGACAGAAAAGACACGCACCATATAATATCGCTTATCGGTGGAATCTAAAATAGTGACATAAAATGAACTTATTTACAAGGCAGGAATAGACGCACAGACTCGGAAGACAAAATTACAGTTCCTAAAGGGGAAAGGGGCGGGGAAGAAGGATAAATGAGGAGGTTGGGATTAACACACACACACTGCTATATGTAAAACAGATAAGCAAAGACCTACTGTGCAACACAGGGAACTATGCTCAACAGTTTACAGTAACCTAGGAGGGAGAAGAGCCTAAAAAGGGATATGTCTATTACACACGTGCCTGTGTGCATGCTGAGCTGCTTCAGTCATGGCTGACTCTTTGAGACCACGTGGACTGTAGCCCGCCAGGCTCCTCTGTCTATGGGGATTCTCCAGGTAAGAATACTGGAGNTGCAATCAACTGAAACCCTGAAAAGAACAAAAAGCCCAATGAGAGGGAAAGCCTACAACTTCCCTGGTGGTCCAGTGGTTGAGAGTCCGCCTGCTAACGCGGGAGACACAGGTTTGATCCCTGGTCCAGGAAGATTCCACGTGTCATGGGATAACTAAGCCCGCCCATTGCAAGTCCTGAGCCAGCGCTTCACAACAAGAGAAGCCACTGCAACGAGGTGCTCCAGCACAGCAAGGGAGCCCAGCACAGCCAAAGATAAATTCATTAATTGATTTTTAAAAATTAAAAAAAAGCGAGAGAAAGAAAGCCTCCAGCCTGAGTGCATGAGCTAGGACATTGGCCTTTTCTAGCCTGTATGCTGGACTGAAACATCAGATCTCTTCCGAGATCCCCAGCTTGCCAACTGCCGACCTTTGGACTTCTCAGCCCAAACAACTGCATGAGTGAATTCCTTATAATAAGTCTGTTTGCGTGTATACATAGATACATATCCTATAAGCCTATGGCTCAGTGGTAAATAATCCACCTGCCAAACATGAGACGTAGGTTCAGTCCCTGGGTCAGGAAGATCCCCTGGAGAAGAAAATGGCAACCCACTCCAGTATTCTTGCCTGGAGAATCCCATGGATAGAGGAGCCTGGTGGTCTACAGTCCATGGGGGTCACAAAGAGTCAGATATGAGTGAAGCAACAACAATCATATCTTGTTGTTCTTGGGAAAATCCTAACTAACAGAGACACACACCCTAGAATAAGGAGCAGGTTAGAGATGCTTCCCTCAGCTTAGCTATGAGCTGAGCCTTTGCCTTCAGAAGGGGCAGCTCTGGTGGGTGTGTGGGTCAGGGCCTCTGCGAGGTCCTCGTGACTGCATGAGCCAGACAGGGAACCGGTGGGCTTCTGAATCTGACCTTCTCCCCAAGACCTCTGGGGTTATAGTAAGCTCCTGGAGCACGTCTGCTCATTTGCTCAGGAGGCTCCCTGCATGGCCTCAGATGTCCAGGGCCCACTCAGGACCTGTTGTCCTCATTCCCCACTTCCAACAGTCTGGGGAGGGTGCTGACAGCTTAACACGAAACAGCATCCCTAGAGCACGATGCTGCTGGTGTCCAGTAATTCTGCAGCTCCCAGACCACGGCAGCCAGAACAACCCGAATGCCGTTCCTATAGGGCCCAGGATGGATTTTGATAAGCACAGAGAAGAAGGCAAACAGACAGAAAAGACACGCACCATATAATATCGCTTATCGGTGGAATCTAAAATAGTGACATAAAATGAACTTATTTACAAGGCAGGAATAGACGCACAGACTCGGAAGACAAAATTACAGTTCCTAAAGGGGAAAGGGGAGGGGAAGAAGGATAAATGAGGAGGTTGGGATTAACACGCACACACTGCTATATGTAAAACAGATAAGCGAAGACCTACTGCGCAACACAGGGGACTGTGCTCAACAGTTTACAGTAACCTAGGAGGGAGAAGAGCCTAAAAAGGGATATGTCTGTTACACACGTGCCTGTGTGCATGCTGAGCCGCTTCAGTCATGGCTGACTCTATGAGACCACGTGGACTGTAGCCCGCCAGGCTCCTCTGTCTATGGGGATTCTCCAGGTAAGAATACTGGAGTGGGCTGCCATGCCCTCCTCCAGGGAATCTTCCCAACCCAGGGATCAAACCCGTGTCTCTTATGTCTCCTTCCTTACCACTGAGCCACTAGGGAAGCCCTGTATGTGTGATATACATGTGCTCAGGCTCAGTTGCTAAGCTGACTTCTTATGACCCTATGGACCGTATGTATGTGTAATATACATGTGCTCATGCTCAGTTGCTAAGCCATGTCTGACGTCTTGTGACCCTATGGACCGTACGTAGCCCACCAGGCTCTGCTGTCTGTGGTATTTCCCGGGCAAGAATACTGGAGTGAGTTGCCATTTCCTTCTCCAGGGGGTCTTCCTGCCCCAGGAATTGAATCTGTGTCTCCTGCCTTAGCAGGCAGATTCTTTACCCCTGAGCCATCTGGGAAGCCTACACACACATACACACACACACACGTATATATGTATGTATGTATGTATATATCTAGAACTGAATCTTGTGAAACTACACCTGAAACTAACCCAACGTTTTTAACCAACCATACTTAAAAATTAAAAATAAAATGTAAAATATATAAAATATATTTAAAAGAAGAAGGCAAAAAGGAAGCCTGGGCTTCCCTGGTGGCTCAAAGGTTAAAGCATCTGCCTGGGATGCTGGAGACCCGGGTTCGATCCCTGGGTTGGGAAGATCCTCTGGAGAAGGAAATGGCAAACCCACTCCAGTACTCTTGCCTGGAGAATCCCATGGAGGGAGGAGCCTGGTAGGCTACAGTCCATGGGGTCGCAAAGAGTTGGACATGACCGAGCAACTTCACTTCACTTCACTTCACTTCACTTCACTTCACTTCACTTCAGGCTCAAGACAGCACCCACATGCCCTGGAGCTCCCCTTAGAGAGAATCATGATGGTAAACACAGTGACCACATATAAGGAAGTAAAGCAAAGTAACCTTGTAATGGAAAGGAAAGCAAGAAGCCTAGAAGGTTCCATGGCACGTAGCCACATCCACAGATATTTTGCTTTGGGAAAATTACAGGCACCGGGCTCATCAGTTCAGAAAACGATCTGTGAGCTGCCGCCCCACGTGTCCCCAGGGCTGTGCAACAGGGCAGAAAACTGCTTGGAATTAATAGAACCCTTCAGTGTTTGTTTTCAGCAAATATTTGCCAAATGCCTACGATGCCCCACGCTTGGTGGTTAAGAGCAAGCCCCCTCCTGTCGGCCTGTTCGTTTCAGAATCTCGGCTCCAGGCTTCACTTGCTGGAAGTGGCAAGGAATTCAGTGCTCTGGGGCACAGGCCTGCACACGTCCAGAGGAGTCGGCTGAGTCTCTGATTCCCTCCGCCATCCAAGAATAAAAATAGAGGCTGCGCCATTAAAACGATCCTGGGAGATTAAAGGATTTCTAAGCCAAAACAAGACCCGAGATAAGCTGCCTACGTGTCAGCGAGAAGGAGGCGGTGGCGTCGGTCTCGGACGCCAGCAAGTCCGGGAAGTGGCCCCCTGCAACCTGATGAGACTTGTCCCGGGGCCTCTTCCCTCCTGTCCTGTCGGGTCGGCTCGGCTTGTCGGAGAGGGTGGCCGGGCACTTGAGCAAAGCCTTTAAGGCCCTGGTATCCGGGCCACAGGGTTTCCGTTGCTGTCCTTTTTGGCCGGGTCATTTCCAGTTAAAACTGGCCGTTGGTGTTGTTTTAAACGTCTCCTCCGCTCATCACAAGTGCTTTTAGTACCCAGTCAGTCTCCTCCATTGGCTGAGCTTGCACATCTCCCCATCCCCTAAGAGAACTGGACTAGAATCTTCCTTGGCTCCCACACGGATTTCTTGTCTCCTCAAGGGCTCACCCAAGGTGGCCCAGAAAGGTGGGAAAGGCTGACACATGACCCAGGACACCTCCACGGGAGGGGGCTGCTGGTGGGAGGGTCTTGTATAGGGCCACCCCAGTGAGCCTGCAGGGAGTAGCGTTTACACACGCCTGGACAGCACGTTTGGAGCCTGTGTCCACAGCCTCCCAAACAGCCAACCATGTGCAAAAACGGGGAGACGAACCATAAACATCTTTGCAATGTTTTCCCCCGGTTTTGGAAAAGCCAACTACAGCAGTCTTCTTTAGCAGGAGACTGGAGCTGGAGCCAGAGGACACACTTTCTAGCTGCCCCCCACCCCCGTGCCCTCATTATCCACACCACCTCCGACCATCGCCCTGGGCATCAGCTTCTGCACCTGCAACTCCTGGGACATACTTTCATTTCTCATATTTACAGGGCTGTCAGGAGGATTCAAGTGCTTTTCAAGTCTATATGGGGGTGGTTTAGTCGCTAAGTTGTGTCTGACTCTTTGTGACCCCATGGAGCCTACCAGGCTCCTCTGTCCATGGGATTTCCCAGGCAAGAATACTGGAGTGGGTTGCCATTTCCTTCTCCAGGGGATCTTCCCAACCCAGGGATTGAACCTGCACCTCCTGCATTGGCAGGCAAATTTCTTACCCCTGAGCCACCAGGGAAGCCTATTCAAGTCTATAAGACCAAGTAAAGAGGAAGTTGTTATTTTTTTTATTGCTTTCATCATCATCATCTTTCATTCCAAATGGACAGCGTGACTTTTGCTTTAGGGAAATTGTTTTAAATTTAAAAAAGGACTGTGTTTTAGGAATCTAAGTGCAATGGAAATGGAAGTTTCTGTAACTTTTATCAAGAGGGAAGAAAAGAGTCAGTGGCTTTTAATTAGATCATAGGTGTGGGATGTTCCGGTGGGAAGGGATCTGAGAACACCATCCCCACCCTGCCCAATGCACAGTGCCCCCAATACTCAGACCCTCCACAAACTGATGCTGGTGCTGATAAGAGCTCCTGGGTGTTGAGCGCTCGCTGGGCACCTGCCTTTCTGCTAAGTGTTCTGTGTGCGTTATCACACAAATGCTCAGAACAGCAGCACCCAGAGGCAGGAGGGACACTGACGTCTGTGTTAACTCGTGACAAGATTATGTCTTCACAAAACAAGGCTTTTCCCACAGCCCCATGGCCAGAAAGACAGAGCCCCCATGCCCACCCTGGGCTGGCTGTTGCCCCCTAAAGGAATCAGTGGCTGAACACTGTCATCAAAACAGGTAGGGAAACTGCAGCTCAAAGGAGGAGAAATGACTTGCCCATGTCACTCTGGAAACCAGCCAGTCTGAGGCTAGTTCCTATTCCCAGAATAAGGTGCCTTGGTTACTTGGACCTTTTCAAGAAGAAATTCTGCCTGAATTGGCCTTTCCAAAATGCAGTCCATGGGGTGGCCCTGGGACAGCGCCGATGCGGCCATCTGGTCTACCCCAGGCTCTCTCTCTCCACATCAGGTGACTTTCCTGACTGCCTGTGAACCTCACTTTTACTGGACTCTCCCTTTCTTGGCCCACATGCAGCCCGAGTGACATGCTCAGTGCTGTAAATGAGGGTGCTGTGGCGTGTTCTCAGGTCTTACTGGAAGTGCAGCTATTAAAAAACAGCTCAGTAAACAGCCAGCCCAGTCAGCACACGTCAGCAGCCCTGCTCCGAGGCTCCAGCGTCAGCAAAGGCGGGCTGAGGCCTCAGGCCAGCGCCCTCTCCAGCTGCCACCCCGCCCTCAGACCAGCTCCCTGCCCCTGTCGGTGGGGTGAGATTGGCCAGGGCCTAGCAGAGCTGCACCGCCACACCCCCAGCCTGGCTGGCTTCTGGAGTGCCCAGATTTCCTGCGGGAAATGACCTCCTGCTCAAGACCGGGACCTGGGAATTGTTCCCCAGGCAACTCCATTCAGCTCAGCACGGAAGGAACGAGAACACAGACAGCAATCAGAGCGAGTCTGTGAAGGGCAAGTATCCAGACCGGTGGCCAGAGCATTTACTGTGCACCTCAGTGGCCCGGGTTCCCACCTGGGGTTCCCTTGTCAGTTCCCCACAAATGGGAACTCCTTCTTTATCAAAAGTAAGAGGTCACGGGAGGCTTAAATAACCCAGCGGAAGAAACAAGTGGAAGCTGATGTTAGCCCTGACCATTTCAGGCTTATTGGTAACAGACCACATGGATCCCCATGAGGAGAGGCAGGGTGCGCCTGAGTCCAGATTCCAGGCTTTTCTCTTTCTCAGCTGGAAAGAAAAGGCAGCGGGGAATGAGGACTATGGGGGGGTGGGAGCAGGTACAAAGCCTGGAAACTGGAGGAGGAAAGCCTGGGAGAAGTTGAGGTGGAGAGACGAGGGTCTGGTGGGTGAGCAGCACGCGGACACTGGAGGGAAGAGGTTGGGTGCCGTCTCCTGGGTCTTGGGACCTGCTGGCTAGCTCTCCCTTCAGTGGGTGCTGGCCTGAGGCAAGCTGCGGATGAGGGCCCAGCAGTAGGAATCTGGAGGAGAGAGGGGAAGGGCTGTCAGAAGACCCCCCTCATTCACCGCACCCAAATTCTGCAGCTGATGTCCATTTACATGAGAGTATGAGAACATGGGTCACGCGGGGTGGTGGCATTTGCGTCAGCACTGTTCACATCACGGAGAGCATCTCTCCTCTTCCCACCATTCACACCTTGGAGAACATCTCCCCACTTCCCACTGTTCACACCGCAGAGAACATCTCTCCCCTTCCCTCCATTCACACTGCAGAGAGCATCTCTCCCCTTCCCACTGTTCACATTGCACAGAGTATCTCTCCCCTTCCCACTGTTCACATTGCACAGAGCATCTCTCCCCCTCCAACCGTTCACACCACGAACAGCATCTCACCCATTCCCACCATTCACACTGCAGAGAGCTTCTCTCCCCCTCCCACCATCCACACTGCAGAGAGCATCTGTCTCCTCCCCGCCATTCACACTGCAGAGAGCATCTCACCCACTCCCACTGTTCACTCTCAGGGAGCATCTGTCCCCTTCCCAGCATTCACACTGCAGAAAGCATCTGTCCCCTTCCCACTGTTTACACTGCAGAGAGCATCTTTCCCCTTCCCAGATCCACCTGCAGGGGTGTGGGGTCCCAGGAACCCCCAGAAGAGGCTTTCTGTGGAGCAAGGGTTCTAGATGTAAGACTCGGGCCCACTGAGAGCAGGGATGCTCCTGGACACATCCCAAAGCCAATTTGGTGCCAAGAACAGGCGCCCTGTGCTCAGAGCTAGCGGGAACTACAATTCTGAGCACAACGGCTCCAGGCCGGAGGAGTCCATCACAGGTGATGGGGCTGAGTCACCCCGGCTCGGCCACGCCCCCAGTGCCTGGCGTCTGGACTGGCAGTGTGTCCGGCTCAGTCTTGGGCACACATCTCCATCCTGCACTTGCTCTTAGCGACGGTGGAATCTCTCAGGAGAGCCTGGGCTTCCTGTGTGTGCCGCTAGCAGTCACTGTGAGCGCCACTCAGCACTTGTCTCATGATTCCTCTCTGGCTGTCTTTTGGTTTCCCCAGTTCAGGGCGCCCTCGTCTGCTAGGTACACTGGGATGCATGATCCCGGTCTCCCAGTGACTGCGCTCCCCTGAGAGCCTGGGGGGCCCTGAGCTCTGCAGAACCGACCAGGGGAATCCTCTAGGTGCGTCCTGCGACTGTGGCTGCCCCTAAGCCAGCCTCCCTCCTTCTGAAAAGCAGCCAGGCTCGTCACCAAAGCCCACCTGAGCCTTGCTTCCCAGGTGGCATTAGCGGCAAAGAACCTGCCTGCCAGTGCAGGAGACATAAGAGATCCCTGGGTCGGGAGGATCTCCTGGAGGAGGGCGTGGCAGCCCACTCCAGTGTTCTTGCCTGGAGAATCCCATGGACAGAGGAGCCTGGCGGGCTAGAGTCCATGGGGTCACTAAGAGTTGGACACGACTGAAGCAACATAGCACGTGTTAGCATGGCAGAGAGGCCTGTGGCATCCAAACGATTAACAGTGTCACCACCTCACCTTGGCTGCCTGTGACTCTGGTGCTTAAGGACTTGTGGATCAAAAGGTACTCCCTTTAGGACACTTGCACCTGCAGAGCTGGACCCGGGCTTCGGGAACGCCGAATCCATTGGGGTCAGTAAGATATGACCACTGACCTCACGAATGCCACAGGCCAGCTTCTGTGTAAGCAAGGCGACGCCCCCCCCACACACACACGCCGCACTCTGCCTGGGGAAGAAAGCCCAGTGCGGCGCGGGTGGGGAAATGGCCAACTGTGCCCAAACAGCATGGTCTTCAGACCCAGGAGCAGGAAGCCGCCACGGCTCTCCCGCCCCTCCTCCCACAGTCCTTAGGGTGCAAAAGGTAGCCTCGCCAACCAGCTGCACCAACCCCAGGCAAAGCGTAGTTCTGACATCTGATGCGTCACCAAGGGCACCTGGCCAGTGTTTCGGGAAGAACCCAGTTTTCACAGTCGACTTCAGATTGCTATGAATCACCCTATCTGATTCAAATCTGGCCTTGGGTGGACTTAGAGATAGCTGATTGCCTCAGATTAATCCACCATTGCCTCAGCAGGTAATTTACCTCTGGGAGTTTCAGGGACCAAAAAGAACAATCCATTTGCATAAGGAGTCTAATCTCAGAGTCCCGGCAGGAGGGTGTTCTTGGACCAGCAGCACCTTGGGACAGGGAGGACTCCTGGAGTTCTGGATCCCCCTGTCCTCCCCTCCCCCGTTCCTCCCCTCCC
>SJYX01012325.1:125952-163661 GCA_006410675.1 Oreotragus oreotragus
AAGCAAAAAAAAAAAAACTCCCTGTCGGTTGGAAGCTAATTCCTTTCACGTTGGCCTGAGCGATCAGCGTGGGCGGCGCAGCGTTGGCAGCCGGCCCTGCGCAGGGGCGGCCGCGTTGGTTCCCGGAACAAAAGTTCAAGGCCAAGGCCACGAAGCAGATCACCTAGGGCTGCGCCGCCCCTCCCCGCCCGCCCCACACCCGCGCCTGGGAGGGTGCATGCCACTGGGCACACACGCACACACACCAGACACACAGACAGGTGCGCACACAGATCATCACGCATACAGCACATACAAGCACACCACCCCTCCGCCCGCCCGAAGCCGAGAGCAGCTATTTGACTTCCAGAGCCTGATGGATTCGGCTTCCTCCAAAAAAAAAAAGAAAAAGAAAACACTAAGGCCCCTCTCTCTCCCAGGAAGAGCAGCCTCCGACGCCCTGTGCTCTCAGCACAGCCAGAAGCGGTGTTTGTGCAGCTCGGTGTCACGGAGCTTCACCCCGGTAACTAATCACCCGCCGCTCCCGCCCCGGCGGTGAGCTCAGCAGAGTCCCCGGCAGCCCTGGCTCTCTATCCCGGAGCACCAGCCCGGACCGGGGGTCAGACAGGTCAGAAGGCAGGGCCCAGCTCTCCAGGGGCTGGAGACTTATGAAGCCGGAGCAGGGCTGGCCGGGGACACCAGGTCAGCTCTTGGGACGCCGCGCCCTCACAGGGGCACCGTCTGCTGGCCTCCAGCCCGGGGAGCCCGAGGAGCCAAGGGCAGGGGCCACGGGCCAGTGGGGCGGGCCGGCCTGACTGCCTGGTGAGGCTCTCACAGGGCAGCAGCCGCCTGGCCTGGCAAAGGAAGGGCTGGCCGGGTGCCTCCACGTCTGATTCATGATGTGGGTGTCCATACAGCTGACTCCCCGGCCGGCGAGGGGACGAGGGCCCACCCGGATGAAACTTTTGTGTCTGAGGACCAGCTCACACCTGGCAGGAACTCACTAGGGGTTGTCACCATGCTGGTGGGGTGGAAAAGAGAACTTTTCTCATGCGAAAGAGCTTCAAAGATTTCTATCCCTGTTTGTGCGTGTGTGTTTTCTGGAAAGCTGAACCTGAGCAGCCTCTCCTACTGCTGTTTAGAAGCAGGTATCCTTTCTCTCTCAAAAGGGGTGATGGGCAGCAGGACTTGACTCCCAAAGGCCTGGTCCTTAGGACTGGAAAGACATGTTGAGAAGGCTGCCTCAATGAACCTCACCTGATGGAGGTGGCTTTCTGTGACCCCACCACCCTCTCCCGATCTGCTGGTGGAAAAGGAAGTTTAAAAGAGAAACTGTCCAGCTCAAAGGCCGGCTTCTGTATCATCGCTTGGGCTAGCTGCTTGTCCTAGGGCTCATGATTGTTTCAGCACATTACGTGAAGCACAGAAAAATACACTCACCTCTTTTTTTAGAGAAAGGCATTAGATCAAGAATTCTAATGACTAAAGGAGGGCCAGGGACGGAAGCAGCTATCCACGGCCTATGGAACAGCTTCAGGAGAGAAACAGGAGAATTACTCTGACCAGGATTTCATTCTGAGCCTTTCATTGGAAACTGTACCCATTTTCCTTAAACTAGGATTATTAACTCTTTTCTAAATGCTGCTGTGGACATTTTTAAGACTAGACAGGAAACTCAGGGTGTCCTTTCAAAGACACAGTTAAGCCAAATCCATTGTATTTAGGTCAAAGTGATTTGAAATGCTAGCTTGGATGGACCTAGATGGACTCTTGATGAGTGTAGTGTGTACACATTTCCTTCATAAGTAGGTTGATTTACATGTGATAATATGTGTTGGGTATATTTTTTGGCAGCTGGTTATAGTATCAAGGGTTCAAATACTATTTCTCCCATTTATTAGCTAATCAACTCTCTCTAGATTTAGGGTCTCCATCTTCACATGAACAATGGTAAAAACAGTTCCCTGATAGATTGTTGTAAAGATTCAGTAAGAGGTTGCCTGGAAAATCCTGGTTTATAACGGGCACTTTTCTATGCCTTGAATCATTTTTCCATTTTAAGTTCCCATGCACCTTAGAAAAGTCAAAAGATGACAAATCAGTTCCTAAGCGTATATGGAGGCAAAAGACCCAGAATAGGCAGGACAGTATTGACGGAGAAGAACAGACTTGGAAGATGGATGCTACTTGACTTCAAGACTTACTGTAAACCTGCAGTAAGCAAGTGGAGAAGGGCATGGCAACCCACTGCAGTATTCTTTGCCTGGAGAATCCCATGGACAGACGAGCATGGCAGTTTACAGTCTGTGGGGTCGCAAGAGTTGGACGTGACTGAGCAACTAAACCACCACCACCAGAGTAACCAAGACAGGGCCAAAGAATTGACGCTTTTGAGCTGCGGTGCTGGAGAAGACTCTTGAGAGCCTCTTGGACAGCAAGGAGATCGAACCAGTCAGTCTTAAAGGAAACCAATCCTGGATACCCATTGCAAGGACTGATGCTGAAGCTGAAGCTCCAATACTTTGGCCACCTGATGTGAAGAGCCAACTCACTGGGAAANGTGCTGGAGAAGACTCTTGAGAGCCTCTTGGACAGCAAGGAGATCGAACCAGTCAGTCTTAAAGGAAACCAATCCTGGATACCCATTGCAAGGACTGATGCTGAAGCTGAAGCTCCAATACTTTGGCCACCTGATGTGAAGAGCCAACTCACTGGGAAAAAATTGCTGATGCTGGGAAAGACGGAAGGCAGAATGAGAAGACTGTAACAGAGGGTGAGATGGTTGGATGGCATCACCGACTCAATGGACATGAACTTGGGCAAAGTCTGGGAGATGATGAAGGACAGGGAGGCCTGGTGTGGGGTCCCAAAGAGTCACACACGACTTGGCACCTGAACAGCAGCAGAAACAACAAGTCTGGACAGTGTGGCATCAGAAGGAGAACTGGCAAATAGATCAGTGGACTCCAGACAGATCCACGTAAGGCAGTCAACCAGTCGCTGACAAAAGAAGCGAAGGCAACACGATGCGACAAAGATAAGCTTTTCAGCAACTGGTGCCGGAACAGCTGGACGGCCATGTGCAAATGAATCTAGACACAGACCTTACACCTTCACAAAAATGACCTCAAAGTAGATCTTAGGCCTAAATGTAAGACACAAAACTCTAAAACTCCTAGGGAAAAAAAAAAAAACAAAAACAGAAAATCTAGATGACCTTGGGTATGGCAATGACGTTTTAGATACAGCACCAAAGGCATGATTCCTGATTCCTGAAAGGAATCATGGATAAATTAGATTTTAGTAAACTGAAACTTCTGTTCTATGAAAGACAATATCAAAAGAAAGAGAAGACAAATCACAGGCTGGGAGAAGCTATTTGGAAAAGATACCTCTGATAAAGAACTGTCATCCAAAATATACAAAGAACTCATAACCTCAACAATAGGGAAACAAGCAACTCAACTGAAAAATGGGCCAAAGACCTTAACAGACCCCTCACCAGAAAAGATATGCCGATGGTAAATAAGCATGGGAGAAGATGTTCCACGTCATATGCTACCAGGAAAATGTACATCAACAGCAGTGAGATTCCATGATGATTCGGTTATTGTAGTTACTGGAGCTAACCACAAGGATACCTATTAGGTGGTTGAACTGTGTATTTGTGTTTTCTAGTGCTTTTGGTTAGAAATAAGCATTGATTGAAGGAAAAAGGGGGGAAGGAGGGAGGGAAAAGAGGGATTGAAGGAAGGAATGAAAGATGAAATATGCTAGCCAAGTAAACAGGACTCCTTAAAAGACAGAGCCATTCCGTCTCATCCTAGGCTGATTATCCACGTGTAAATCTGAAAGACCTTGCTGACAGAGGTACATTTAGTCAAAGCTATGGTTTTTCCAGTAGTCAGGTAGGGATGTGGGAGTTGGATACAACTCTGAGCTGAGCTGAGTGCTGAAGAATTGATGCTTTTGAACTGTGGTGCTGGAGAAGACTCTTGACAGTCCCTTGGACTGCAAGGAGATCCAACCAGTCTATCTTAAAGGAGATCAGTCCTGAATATTCATTGGGAGGACTGATGCTGAAGCTGAAACTCCAATCCTTTGGCCACCTGATGGGAAGAACTGACTCATTGGAAAAGACCCTGATGTTGAGAAAGATTGAAGGCAGGAGGAGAAGGGGACGACAGAGGATGAGATGGTTGGATGGCATCACTGACTCGATGGACATGAGTTTGAGTAAACTCCAGAAGTTGGTGATGGACATGGAAGCCTGGTATGCTGCAGTCCATGGGGTCGCAAAGAGTCGGACACGACTGAGCGACTGAACTGAACTGAAATTCAGTTAATTTCAGAACAGAAATTAGAAAGAAGTAAAAGGTCTTCCTGGCCTTCCGCTTCATCACGGAGAGCCCCTCCCTCAGCGCAGGCCGGGGCCTGTCGCACCCACTTATGAGCCCTTCTTTATCTTGTAACAGTACGCTGAGTAAACACTCCTGGAATTAGAACTATGTAAAAGCATCTAAAACTTTGAAAAAGAAAAAGCACACAAAAAAGGAAATACACAGTCAGAGGAGTTCAGTAAATGTTTGTGAAATGAAGGAATTCTAGCCCCTAACGACGGCCTACAGCATAAAGTATTCCACTTGTCCGTAGGGATGTAGGGTTGGCTCTAAGACAGTTGCCCCGTTTTAGCTTCCTGTGTTAGTGTTGGTTGTCCTTGCCCAGACAGGAACTGCTGTTTCATGTCACCTGTTTGCGAGGATTTAGAGTGCATTTTTCAGACCACTTGCATCACAGCCATCTGCTAAAACAGTAATATTCTAGGCCTTTCGAAACGCCCTGAGCTGGGAGATTCTAAAGAGAGGCAGTGCCCTGCAGTGCAGTTAACTTCTTTGGGAGGGAGGGGAGAGGTCTGGCTTCCAGAGAGGGGGTAAGTGAGAGCTGAAGTGAGTCCAAAGTCAGCGTGATACTCCGGGGAAGTGGGGGGATGGTGGTGGAAGTAGGGGTGGGACTGGGGGCTGGGGGGGTTGGTGAAGAAGGTCGGGACCAGATGATCCTTGTCCTGCCAAGTGAGGGCCTAAGAAGCATTTGCGGGGGCGACGAATCCATTACTTTAACTTGCAAAGTCAACCAGCTGAAAAAGCCAAATTGTTTCATAATTATATTGGTGGGAGAGCCGAAAGAGAGAAGGACGTTTTCATTTCCCATGACAGCAAGTCTATAGGTATTGCCATAAATGGGTCTTTTTTTTTTAAGTGGTGCACATACTTTACGCAACTTGGCAGTGATTCTCAAAGGACTAGGAAGAGAAATAGTCTAAAATTTCATTTGAAATGGTTATTTCTGTACAGCTCAAGTGCAGAGGAACGGGTAGGGCAGAGAACTCTAGCTTTCTACTGGTTGATTCCCCACCCGACCCGTGCCCCAGCCGTGTCTCAGTTGCAAAAGAAAGGCATGATTTGTGTCTGAAGAGTTCTTCCCCCCACCCCCACCATCCTGGCTGTGTCAGACTTTCTGGTGGGGGGATCCATGACAGTGCATTTCAAAAAGCCCCTATGGGAGCTCCTTGTCCGCGCCTGGGAGCTTTGGGACAGAAATGAACAGATCAATAAATAATGAAGGAAAACTCTAACACCTTTAAAAAAAAATTCAAATATCCCATTTATTGTGATTTTTTTATTATTAAAGCTATGCTTATAGACTAAAATATAAATCTGAAAAAACTGCTGGAACTTCATTGCAAATGTAGATAATTCATATAAATTCAACCACGTGATAACACCTTTATGAGAAAGCCAATTCAAACCTGGCTATTCCAGGATTAGAGTCATGATATCATTTCTCTACGATACTCCTCTTCCTCCTGAATCCCTTCTATGTTTTCTAACCCATTCTAATTCTTGAAATCAGACATTTAAATATTAAAAGATGCATTGTATAAAAATCATCCCCCAAAATGGCCTTGGCTGGCACCATTCCCGGGTGTCCCTCGAAGTGACTGGATGACCATTTCACGTAGGCCCCTCAGCCATCCCCACCAAGGACAGACCTCAACCTACAGAACCTTCCAGCAAACCTCCAGCCTCTCAAGACTTAAGTGAAGGTCTCCAGCAGAAAAGGCTGAGACCAACAAAGACAAAACCAATCTTGTTTTCAACCAAGCTCAAGGAGCCTTTGTCAGAGCCAATCAAAGCTCTAAGGGGCAGCCAGTTCATCGTGTTGAATCATCAACTGCCCTTATCAGATCTTGGTTTGTAAGTCCCCCCCACCCCGCCCCGAAGAAAAAAGGTGCAGAAAGAACCCTTTTGTGCTGTGGAGACTGACTTCAAAGCAGGCCTGGAAGCCACCTGCAGAGACGCTTTATTTAGCAGCAGCAGCAGTGTCAGGCGCGCATGCCAGACTCTTTGGACCCCATGGATGGCAGCCTGCCAGGCTCTTCTGTCCATGGAATTCTCCAGGCAAGAATACTGCAGTGGGTTGCCATGCCCTTCTCCAGGGGACCCTCCCAACCCAGAGACTGAACCCATGTCTCTTACATCTTCTGCATTGGCAGACAGGTTCTTCACCATTAGTGCCACGGGTGGAAATTATAAGCAAGCATCAAAATGTGCTCCATTGGTTTCACACAGCTGGGCAGGACCCCCGGGGTTCAGAATTACCACCGGGATCTAACCGTGGCTGCAGCATCGTGGCGGACTGCACGTGGAGAGGGAGCAGGGACCGTGCACACTTTGGGGTCTGCTCTGACCTCCCCCCCCGCCAGCCGGAGGCGCTCCTACATCCCAATACCTGGGCTGAGGCTGGAGGAAACGTGTCAGATTTGCCTGCTAGAAACAAACGCTCACCTTGTGGTCCAAGATTCTGGCGAAGGGGATCCTTTGGGTTGTCTGGTTTGGCCTTCCTTGGCCAGTTCTTTACTTAGACTTTGGAGACTCTGGGTCTTTAGCTGGTGTTTGATCCCATCTAGGTGGCCAGTACTCAGATCTACGGTTCCAGTTTCCATAGAGGAAGACCTACGCGGTGATGATAAAAATCACAGTAGACGGTATCGTTATCAGTGAAGCCTGCGGTGAGTTGGGTTGCTTTGCTGGCGCGCCCTGGAGCTAGCTGTGCTGCGGCGCCTGATTCAAGAACCGAACAGCCCAGCAGGCAAAGAATAAAACAGAGAGCAAGCCGAGTCTCTCACCACACACAGTGACGCTTCTTCCTGCCTTTCCCCTCCATTCTTCTCTGCGTCCGCATTTCAGTTCTTGCAGACTCCATCTCCCGCCCGAACTCTGCCCCTCTCTCCTACCACATGCTCCCTGCTTCCCCTTCTCTTTTCTGGGCAGCTGTAGTTCTCAGACCTCCACTGAAAATCCTACCGTCGTCTCCCTCTCCCTCTCTTTTGTTCTCCTTGTATGTGCTAAGTCGCTTCCGTCATGTCCAGCTCTTTGTGGCCCCATGGACTGCAGCCCACCAGGCTCCTCTGCCCATGGGATTTTCCAGGCAAGGAGACTGGAGCGGAGTGCCATTTCCTTCCCCAGGGGATCTTCCTGAACCAGAGACTGAACATCTGTTACGTCTCCTGCATTGGCAGGCAGTCTCTTTACCACGAGCGCCACTTGGGAAGCCCATTTTCCCCTGCACCCAAAATATCAAGACTACACTGGCATTCCAAAAAGGGGGGGTTTGGGGATGGGGTGGGAAAGAGAGTCTAGACTTGTTGGTGCCTCTACATATGTGTTCCCTGAAGCATGACTGATGCTCTGTTGGTTACCTATTATGTGTTGAACACTGTATTAAATTACTGAATTTAAGAGGTATCTAAATTGCGGCTTTGTTAAGTGCTAGCTGAGGACAAAGTTCCAGGGAGGTGTTCCTTGATAATAGGGTTTGATGATTAAATACATTTGGAAAATGTGTTATCTCTTTTCTGTCTCCTGGAGATTTCCAGTGCACATTAAATTTCTGATAATTCCTACAGTAAATATGCATATTTGTCATTGGCTAACCCAGGGTTTCCCTGATTGATTTGATCACTAAACTTACCTGCTCATGGGAAAGCAAGAAGCCAGTGTCAGCAGCACCCTTGGCCCACACAGATGAAGAACATGGCAGCCGCTGAGGCGCACAGCTGTTCTGGTGTTTGCAGGTTCGGGAGACGGGCATCCATCCTGGTTGACTAGGGTGTTTGTGTTGATGCAGACATGGGCTTGTCTGTTCTTAACAGGGAGGTTTTGTCCCCCAGGCATAGTGGATGGATAAGGATGAGCTAATAAGACAGTGCATGGCTTAAACTCAAGACAAAAATCCAAGATGACACCCAGCAGTCCTGGTGGGAAGGAAAAGGGGTGGATACCTTGGAGACCAGGAGGTCAGATCCTGACCCAGCAGCTAGCACTGGTTCCCACAGTGGCACACATGATGTCATCCTGCAGCAAACACACTGAAGCCCTAAGTTTAAGCTTGCTCTAGACTTTGAAGACTAAAAAAACAAAAAACAAAAACACAGTAAACCAACTTGGTCCTACTGAATGGCACTTATTTTAAAAAATGGTGATGCCGTTCCAAAACCCCTACACCCTTTTGTGTCCTTTCTCACACACCCCTTCTCCACCAACTCCCACGTTTGTCCCTCAGCAACATTTTTTCTAAATCAAATAGAGACTTAGCGTGATCCCCCAGCCTGAACCACCCAAGGAATGGTGTGGCCTTAGCCAGGGCCAGCCTCTGATTTCTGGCATTGAGGCTGCCATTTTGAAGAGCTACTTTGAGAACTGTGGCTCCAGGCATTTTGCTGTTTTGCTGTTTGCTTTTAAAACTTCTTTCAAGCAAACCTCAAAGAGGAGAAAACTACCATCTGAAACATTCCTTTTAGAATCCAGGGAATGACTCACAGAGGCTGTTTTGGCATCTAAGCTCCCTGTTGAGTTAATATGATTAGACTCATAAATTCTATTTTTGAAATGTAGACTCTGTACCCTGAATATTCTCCCAGAACAAAAAAGAAAGGAGGGGGGTAATGACACCCCTGTTTACCAACTTGGTATTACGTGCTATTTGGCGACTTGCTTTTGTCTTTCATGGTCTATTATTTCAATTGGATTAAAGAGAATGGCCAGATTATTCACTTAAGTTGCATAATGCTCTTTAGAATAAATCATGTCCCTGTACAAACTAATACTGTGAAAAGCTCTGTTTTCACCAGATGTCCACTGACAGATGAATGGATAAGCAAAGTGTAGTTCATCCACTCAGTGGAATGTTACGCAGCCTGAAAAAGAAGTGAAATTCTGACCCAGGTCGCAACATGGATGGACCTTGAGGACATAATGTAAGTGAAAGAAACCAGTCACAGAAATACAAACATTATATAACCCCACTGATATGAGGTCCCACAGAGGTCAGAGTCACTGAGAAAGAAGGCAGAATGGTGGGGCTGAGGGAGAAGTGAGCTGCTGCTGCTGCTGCTGCTAAGTCACTTCAGTCATGTCCGACTCTGTGCGACCCCATAGACGGCAGCCCACCAGGCTCCCCCATCCCTGGGATTCTCCAGGCAAGAATACTGGAGTGGGTTGCCATTTCCTTCTCCAACGCATGAAAGAGAAAAGTGAAAGTGAAGTCGCTCAGTCTGTCCGACTGTTAGCAACCCCATGGAGTGCAGCCCACCAGGCTACTCCGTCCATTGGATTTTCCAGGCAAGAGTACTGGGGTGGGGTGCCATTGCCTTCCCCTGAGAAGTGAGCAGTTAGTGTTTAATGGATAAGAAGTTTGACCTGGGAAAGATGAACAAGTTCTGGAGATGAACGTCATCATGGTATTTAGTTGTTGTTCGGATGCTGTCTTGTCCAACTCTTTGTGACCCCAGGGGCTGCAGCATGCCAGGCCCCCCTGTCCATCACCAGCTCCCGGAGTTCACTCAGACTCACGTCCATCGAGTCAGTGATGCCATCCAGCCATCTCATCCTCGGTCGTCCTCCCCTCCTCCTGCTCTCAATCTTTCCTAGCATCAGAATCTCTTCCAGTGAGTCAGTTCTTCGCATCAAGTGGCCAAAAGGTGAATGTTGTTAATGCTATGAACAGAATATTTTAAAATGGTTAAAGTGGTCAATTTTTGTTATGTGTCTTTTACACACCTGCCCCCAACGAACACAGAAGTTTCCCTTTTCTCTGGAGCCGATACTGAGCAATACCTGTGTCCTCCCACTTCGCCCTGCTTGTTTCTGATCTTCCTGACTCTGCTGTTCCAGAAATAGCAGTGTTCCTGGTTCTCCAGAGCTAAGACATGGCAAACCTAAGGCCTCTCATCCGGAGCGGGTGCAGTTCTGGCTGAGGGAGGTGGGCCTCACACTCTGTGACAGATGGTCTTGGCAGAAGGAAGGTAAAGCCAGCCTTCCTGGGGAGAAAAGTCTCAACTGATGAAATCTCATGGCTCCTGAGACATGTTCTAAGTCACTGTAGTCGTTACAATCAGTTAACAGATCCTTTGTTCTCATGTCGTAAATGGTCCACAACGGAGTGTTCAAAGACATGCAACCCTCCAGCTTGGCCATAAAATTCACCCTAATCTCCAAACCATTCGCTCTGTGTTTTATTTCCAACTGTGTGGCCAGCCCAAGTGTTGAAGCCCTTTGTGTGTGAGATAATTTTTGATAAGTACCATAAAGTATTTCGGCTCTTAATAACAGACTTCTTGATTGCCCATTAAGGGCGACTAACTGGGCTAGCCACAAACCTCAGAAGAAGTATTCTGTTGTTTGAGGTTAAAAAACAAAACAAAAAAAGATCTTTATTCTTCCCACTCTAATAAAGGTCTTTGAGATCTTCGTTTTTGAAAGTGTCTCTGGCGTGACCACAGAGGTCATAACACCCACATCATATGTATTTTCTTGCTTTCTCTTTAAAGCATGTCAGTCACACATTTCAGAATGACATATTAAGAGATATCTACATAATGTGACCAATCATAACATTCCAGAAATAATCCCTGTTAGGTATGTTTCCCTTGGTTTTGGCTGGATTTGCTCTGAACGTCTTACTCGTTGTATTGCCTTCCTGTCTTTACAAGGCACTTGCGTGAAATAAGGATTGGGTGGACCACATAATCAGTCGTCATATAAACTTTCCAAGTAAAAAGCCTGCCAGATGGTTTTCACATGCAGATCATTCTCAGTTTCTTAATTGAGGGTAATTTGGAGTGATTCTAATGTGCTGTTGGTTGGCTCTAACCCCTCTCCTTCACGCCTCTAGGCAGAGCTGTTGATGTACCCTAGGGGCGCAGGGGGTGGGAAATATGGATAAGAACTCAGTTGCCACTGGTTTCCAGGACAGTTAGGAAGGTCTTTTTCTGGCCAGGGCTGGGGGAACAGCCATATAGTATAGTGCAAATACAGTGCCTAGGGCTAGGGGCTTGACTGGGCCTGGTTGTTGCCACTTGAGATGTCAGGCTGGGCACCATATTGCACTGGCCATGACGACTAGCTCATAGTAGGGTAAGAAAATGACTCAGATGTGGTTATCTCCCAGTCCACTCTGTTGGCCTTTGCTCACATTTCTTTGCTGCCCTCCTTTAAAGTTTAGACGGGGGCGGAGGGGGGGGGGGTACTCTTTCTGCCCCCTTCTGATGCCTATGTCAGAAGCTTTCTCTATCTCCTTTATACTTTAATAAAACTTTGTTACACACACACACACACAAAAAAAAAAAAACCAAATAAATAAAGAAATAAGGTCTGGGTAGGAAGAAGTATGAGCTTTCTTCTGGAGGTCCTAGGGTAAGCCACGGGAGAGCCCTTCCCGATGGTGCACACACTTTGTGGTCCTGGAAGGCAGGCATGGTTGGAGCCCTGCACAGACATAAAGAGGCCCGATATGGACCCCAGGCAAAGACCTCCCTGGTGCGCTGAATGAGGGGATGGAAACGGGGAGCAGAGGGGTGCCCCTTGCTCTGGAATGAAGGGCAGCCGGCAGATGCTCGCCCCAGACTTTCCGGAAACTCTGTAGCCTGTGAAGAACCAGAAGGGAGCAGGCAGGCAGGGGCTGCCTCTGGCGAAGCTTTGAGCCGGAGCCTCCGTTTCTCCGTCTGAAACTAAGGGCAGCGCTATGAAGAAAGGAAAGGGAAGTGATGTGCTGAGAGGGCTGGGAGAGGGGTTTCTGTTGACTCTTTAGTGTAGCTGAGTAGCAATGTCGCGTTAGTTTCAGGTGTGCAGCAAGGCGATTCAGTTATACATATACGTGGATCAATTCTTTTTCAAATCCTTTTCCTATTTAGGTCATCACAGAATATCAGCAGAGTTCCCTGTGTTATACAGAGGTCCTTGTTGGTTACTGCTTTTAAATATAGCAGTGTGCACATGTCAATCCCAAACTTCCGAACTATCTCCCACCATCCCACCCTTCCGCCTTGATAACCATATGTCTGTGGCAGGGGTTTTAGATGAGTGGTCAAGCTACAGCCAAGCTTAGATCTCAGGGATGCCAAGGGAAGCAAAGACACGGGAGGAAAAGCTCTGTGCTGGGGTGAAGCAGCATGTGCAAAGGTCCTGAGGCAGGGAGGGTCTGAACTGTGTACACGGGTGCATGCTCAGTCATGTCCGGCTCTTTGGTGACCCCAGGGACTATAGCCCACCAGGCTCTCTGTCCACGGGATTTCCCAGGCAAGAAAACCAGAGTGGGTGGCCACTTCCTTCTCCTGGGGATCTTCTCAACCCAGGGATCAAATCTGCTCCTCCTGTGCTGGCAGGCAGATTCTTTACCGCTGGACGGCCTGGGAGACTGAGGCGTTTAAGGAACAGCCCAGTACGTGGCCGGAGTGGAGTGAGAGTGGGACCTGTCGGGGCCGAGTTTACAGAAGTAGGGAGGGGCCCTCACTTAGCGCAGCAGCCAGGAGGGGGACAGCTTCTCGTCCTCTGAGGGCACCATTCTTACCTGCAGCCCTGAACCACCCAGGGGGACAGTGGAGGAGCCGTCTGATTCCACAGCTAAGGACGCTGGCCTCCCGTGCCCCTTACGACAGCTGCTGGGCTCTTCTCTTCTCTGCTAGTACCTCTGTCCACCTGGAACAATCCAAGCCTTTATCCTCACACAGCTTACCGTGGCCTCAACAAAGGGGCAAGGCCAGGACACAGGCCATTCTTTCCACCCGTTCTGTTTTCCTTGTCCGTTGGGGGTGATTTATCCCCTAGGAGACACTGTGGACGTTTGGAGACATTTTTGGTTGGCACCAAAGGCTGGGGTGGGGTGGGGTGGGGGAGGTTGCTATGGCATCTAATGAGTAGGGGGAGGGGTGTTCTTTAGCATCCTACAGTGGGCAGGGTGGCCCCCTGTGAACAGAGGATAATCCCATTCAAAATGCTGATGGATGGAGAAAAAGAAAGACCTGCCAGGGCGTCTGCTAAGGGGGATTTTCTTCCAGGAAAAAAAAAAAAAAAAAAGACCCATAAGAAAGCTGGCTCAGCTCCTTCCCAAGTTAAACACCTTCTTCCTTTGTCACACACGGAAAACTTAAATGAGTTTCTATTTCGGTCTGTGGCGTGGGTTTTCTGTCTGTTTGGCAGGCTTTCTGGCAGAGGCCGATGTGCCACGGACAGCAAAGGGTGGTTCACAGTGGCTCATGAGAGGGAAGGCCTGGGACGGGCCGGAGCCAGAAGCATGGGCCAGCAGACCACCCCAGGCTCCGGGGCTGCTCGGAGCTCCCAGAAGCTGGACCGCACCCAACTGGGTCCTCCCCGAGTGAAGTGCCTGGATGCAGGACTTAAAGCTGTAGGCATTTGCTGATACCATGGGTTTTTACTTTGAGATTCCCCCTCGCCACCCCTTTAACTCCAAGGACTGTAACCTGCCAGGCTCCTCTGTCCATAGAATTCTCCAGGCAAGAATCCTGGAGTGGTTGCCTTTCCCTCCTCCAGGACATCTTCCCAACCCAGTGATCGAACCTGGGTCTCCCGCACTCCTGGCAGATTCTTTACTGTTGAGCTACCAGGCGGCCCAGTCTTAGAGCTGGGAAGCGTTTGAAAAATCCTCTCCTTTATGGACACACTCTGAGAAGCAGACTGGTCTCGTGATTGTCAGGGGTGGGGGCCTTGTTATTTCACAGAGAAATTATTTAGCAAGAGGTACTATTTTCCTCTTGCTGCTGTGACAAATTAGTGAAAACTTGGAAGTTAAAACGACAGCAATGCAGGCTTTCTCAGCTCTTTCTTGCTGTTATTGTTTAGTTGCTCGGTCATGTCTGACTCTTTGTGACCCCATGGACTGCAGCACGCCAGGCCTCCCTGTCCATCACCAACACCCAGAGCTTGCTCAAATTCATGTCCAGTGAGTTGGTGATGCCATCCAGCTATCTCATCCTCTGTCGTCCCCTTCTCCTCCTTCCTGCAATCTTCCCCAGCATCAGGGTCTTTTCCAATGAATAGGCTCTTCACATCAAGCGGCCAAAGCATTGGAGCTTCAGCTTCAGCATCAGTCCATTCAATGAATATTCAGGATTGATTTTCTTTAGGATTTGCTGGTTTGATCTTTCAATTCTGGAGGCTAGAGATCCAAACCATTTCACGAGGTTGTGCTCTCCCTGGGGCTACAAGGAAAATCTGTTTCCTCACCTCTTCCAGCATCTAGAGCTGTGTCCCTTGGTTCCTTGGCTGGTTGTCCCTTCCTCCATCTTTGGAGCCAGCAATGCAGCATCTTGCTTTCGTCATCATGGTGCCTTCTCTCCTGTGTCAAAGTTCCCTCTGTCTTTTGTAACACTCGTGAAGGCATTTAGGAGTCATCTAGGTGATCCAGGATAATGTCCCATCTCAAGATCCTTAATCCCAGCAACGAAGTCCCTTGTGCCACATGAAAGTCACTCAGTCATGTCCGACTCTTTGCGACCCCATGGACAATACAGTCCATGGAACTCTCCAGGCCAGAATACTGGAGTGGGTACCCTTTCCCTTCTCCAGGGGATCTTCCCAGTCCAGGGATCCAACCCAGGTCTCCTGCATTGCAGGTGGGTTCTTTCCCAGCTGAGCCACAAGGGAAGCCTAAGAATCCTGGAGTAGGTAGCTTAGCCCTTCTCCAGCAGATCTTCTTGAACCAGGAGTCGAACCACAGTCTCTGGCATTGTAGGCGGATTCTTTACCAACTGAGCTATTAGGAAAGCCCCAAAGTGCCACGTAAGGTAACCTATTCAGGGTCCAAGCGCATGTTTCCGTGAAGGACATTATTCAGCCCACCAAACACTTTAAGGTAGAAGGCTGGTACCAGGCCACTGAACTGGTCATCAGGCAGCCTGGAGAACAGGGTCCATTAGTCGTGGTCAGGGTTGTTAAATCAGGAAAAAAGCCAGTTTGGCAGCCTGTGCACCGGGAGGCTACTCCATGGGGTGTGGTAGCCTCTCTTGCAAGGACTTCACAGAATATTTTCCTGGAGACATTTTCATGTTTGAAGATAGCTTTGGACTAAAGGAATGAAGGTCAAATGACTAGGGCCGAGCTAGTTAGGGCTGAGCCACAGTCACCCACTCCGCTAAAGGAGGTAAAGCACAGTCAAGCAGAGGGAGACTTGAAAACTCCGGAAGGGGCACCATCCCCGAGACTAACAGCTCCTTCCTTCTGAGCTTGTGCAACTCTTTGCTTATGGGAAGTGAGGTCACCCATTCCTCTGTCCCTTTTGCCAGAGCACAGCAGGGTGGACGCAATCTGCAAAGTGTTTGTGGAGGTTGGGCTAAGCTCATTTTCATCCTCCAACCCAGCAAGGTATTTTTTACCCCTTAAAAAAAAAAAAAAAGCATGCTTTTAAACAAATGGCCCCCAGAACAGTCCCAGGGAACTTAAATCCTAACAAACACATCATTAAATGTATATGACTTCCTTCCAGAACATTCCATCCAGATGCAGAGGATAGTTAAGGCATTTATTTTCAGACCACCCTCATATTGTCCACCCCCTCCCCCCACCAACCCCTCATTTGACGAAATAGCCTCCAGGTCAAAAAAAAAAAAAAGTCATAAAGATCTAAGTTGATGATTCTCTTTTTTCTTTTTTTCAATTAAATAAGGCTAAACAGGCAATCCCAAGTGGCTCAGTGGTAAAAAAAGAAAAAAATCCACCTGTCAATGCTCGAGACACAGGAGGTTCAGGTTCCATCCCTGGGTCAGGAAGATCCCCTGGGGGAGGGCATAGCAACCCACTCCAGTATTCTTGCCTGGAGACTCCCATGGCCAGAGGAGCCTGGTGGGCTAGGGTCCTTAGGTCGCAGAGTCAGGCACGACTGAGCGACTCAGCAGGCACACAAGCAAGCACTGCCGGCTTCGGAAAACAGTCGAAGGCGTTCATCATCTTCTCTGTTTTGTAGGTGCCGAGAAGTTGTGCTGAGAAGCTGGACCACGTCTTCCCCGTCTGTGAATCCAGCTGATTGCTGAGTTCGAGCAAATTCCAGGAGGCGCTGAAGGGCAGGGAAGCCTGGAGTCCTGCAGTCCACGGGGTCGCAGGAGTCCGACACCACTTAGTGTCTGAACAACAGCAGTGATGTATTACAGTGAGCATAAGATGAGGCTCAAGGTCCGCGGGGAGTCCAGTCTTCCGCCGTCTTGGGCCCAACCGGTTCTAATCTGTTTCTGTCATGTCCTCAAACGCTGAGTCATCCTTTCAGGGACTGCGCCCGCCTCTCTCCTGTCTCAGCTGTGTGTATTTAGAGTTTCTTTCCATTCATCCATGGTTTGAATACCCCACAGTTCACCTGTCTTTTGTTAAGTGTCCCCAGGAATGAATTTTGAGCAACTCCTGCAATCACACAACTCAAACTAGAGATGAACACACACACAGTGGGTATACCAGCGAGGAGGGTCATAAGGGAGGAGCTTGTCCTGTGGTTTAAGTGGGACAACCTCCCAAACCCCCCAGCGTGGTGCCAGGCAGGTGCAAGGTTAATGCAACAGAAATACTCATTTTCACTCCCTTTACTAAGGGGCTTCCCTGGAAGCTCAGTTGGTAAAGAATCAGCCTGCAATGCTGGAGACCTAGGTTCAATCCCTGGGTCAAGAAGATCCCTTGGAGGAGGGGATGGCTGCCCACTTCAGTATTCTTGCCTGGAGAATCCCATGGACAGAAGGGCCTGGAGGGCTACAGTCCATAGGGTTGGACAAGACTTAGCAACTAAACCACCAACCAACCTTACTGAATGGGAGCTTTTCTGTGTTTGAAGTAAGCAGCGTTGACTTGTAGTCACACAGTGATACTCCATGAACTGTAAGGCAGGAAAAACTTACCCTCCACCCTTCTAGGTGTGATAGCTGGGGCTCTGAAATCAACCCAAAGCACTCAGACCGAGAGCAGAAAAGGTGTTTAATATTTATTTTTATTATTATATGGACAAGAGCATCATGGTGGGGATGGGGGCTGATACTAAAGAAACTGATACAATGTGAGTGCTTATATACTGTCTCAATAGAAGAAGCTGGGGAAGACGTGGCTGGTTCAGAGACCAGCAGAGGACTCAGGAAAGGTGAAGGCACCCTGAGAGGTGCAGGTGGGAGGGGGAAGAGTTAGTGAGGACGTCTGTCAGGGAGTGGTGCCGACTCCTGGTCTCCACCCTGGATAAGGGTGGATTTCCCTGCTCATAGCTCATAGCGCTCCTGGAAAGAAAGTGAAAGTGAAGTCACTCAGTCGTGTCCAACTCTTTGTGACCCATGGACTGTAGCCCACCAAGTTCCTCCGCCCATGGGATTCTCCAGGCAAGAATACTGGAGTGGGTTGCCATTTCCTTCTCCAGGGGATCTTCCTGACCGAGGGATCGAACCCAGGTCTCCCGCATTGCAGGCAGACGCTTTAACCTCTGTGCCACCAGGGAAGCCCCAGCGCTCCTGGAAGGGATATAGAACAATTGAGTTCTTTTTGGAAATTCTTTCTGCAGGCAGACGAGGAGAGTTCAGAGGAGATCTCTTCCTGTAGTGACTGTTTTTCTAGTGGTTGCAGTTCAAAGTCATCAGTATGATCTGTTCAGATCAGTTCAATTGCTCAGTCGTGTACAATTCTTTGTGACCCCATGGATTGCAGCACGCCAGGCCTCCCTGTCCTTCACCATCTCCTGGAGCTTGTTCAAACTCAAGTCCATCGAGGCCGTGATGCCATCCAACCATCTCATCCTCTGTCATCCTCTTCTCCTCCTGCCTTCAATCTTTCCCAGGATCAGGGTCTTTTCAAATGAGTCAGCTCTTCGCATCAGGTGGCCAAAGTATTGGAGTTTCAGCTTCAACATCATTCCTTCCAATGAACACTCAGGACTGATCTCCTTTAGGATGGACTGGTTGGATCTCCTTGCAGCCAAAGGGACTCTCAAGAGTCTTCTCCAACACCATAGTTCAAAAGCATCATACAGTGGCGTGTTTTGGGGTGGCATGTTCTGAGCTCTTTCAAAACCACATTTCTTTTCCTCTTGCGGAAACCTCTGACCTGCTGTTATGTCGTCTCATTCATGAGTGTTCAGTCACTTCATTTGTGTCCGACTCTTTGTGACCCCCAAGGACTGCAGCCCACCAGGCTCCTCTGTCCATAGGATTCTCCAGGCAAGAATACTGGAGGGAGTGGATTGTCATGCCCTCCTCCAGGGATCTTCCCCACCCAGGGATGGAACCCAAGTTTCCTTCCTTGAGGGCAGATTCTTTACCACTGAGCCACCTGGAGGCCCCATGTCCTCTTTCTCAGTTCAGTTCAGTTCAGTCGCTCAGTTGTGTCCAACTCTTTGCAACCCCATGGACCGCAGGCCTCCCTGTCCATCAAACTCATGTCCTG
Organism: Oreotragus oreotragus; assembly: GCA_006410675.1. NCBI lineage: Eukaryota > Metazoa > Chordata > Mammalia > Artiodactyla > Bovidae > Oreotragus > Oreotragus oreotragus. The sequence continues at coordinate 144,681 of SJYX01012325.1, forward strand.
GAGTTTACTCAAACTCATGTCCATTGAGTCTGCGATGCCATCCAACCATCCCATCCTCTGTCGTCCCCTTCTCCTCCCACCTGCAATCTTTCCCAGCATGTCTACCCTGATGCAGGAAAGATTGAAGGCAAAATGAGAAAGAGTCTGCAGAGGATGAGATGGTTAGATGGCATCACCAGCTCAATGGATACGAATTTGAGCAAGCTCTGGGAGACAGTGAAAGACAGAGGAGCCTAATGTGCTGCAGTTCATGGGAGTCTGAGTCTGACATGACTTAATGACTTAACAATAACAATAAAACTTTATTCTGCCTTCTGTTTCATGGACTCATTTCCCAATTTGAGAACAACCTGAAGATGTGATGCTGTGGTCTGAATATTTGAATCTCCTCTCAAATTCATGTCTTGAAATTCTTAACCTCCAAATAGACTCTGTTAGGGAGTGGGGGCTTGGGAGGTGAATATGCAATGAGAACAAAATCCTCTTTAACAGATTGTTGCATGCCTGCTCAGTTGTGGCATCCCATGAACTGTAGCCTACCAGGCTCCTCTGTCTGGAATTTTCCAAGCAAGAATAATGAGGAGGGTTGCCATTTCTTGCTCCTGAGTATCTTCCTGACCTAGGGATTGAAGTTGTGTCCCTTGTGTCTCCAACATTAGCAGGCAGATTCTTTAACCACTGCACCACCTCAGTTCAGTTCAGTCACTCAGTCGTGTCCAACTCTTTGCTACCCCAACAATCACAGCACACCAGGCCTCCCTGTCCATCACCAACTCCCAGAGTTCACTCAGACTCACATCCGTCAAGTTGGTGATGCCATCCAGCCATCTAATCCTCTGTCATCCTCTTCTCCTCCTGCCTCCAATCCCTCCCAGCATCAGAGTCTTTTCCAATGAGTCAACTCTTCACATGAGGTGGCCAAAGTATTGGAGTTTCAGCTTCAACATCAGTCCTTCCAAAGAACACCCAGGACTGATCTCCTCTAGAATGAACTGGTTGGATCTCTTGCAGTCCAAGGGACTCTCAAGAGTCTTCTCCAACACCACAGTTCAAAAGCATCAATTCTTCAGCACTCAGCTTTCTTCACAGTCCAACACTCACATCCATACATGACCATTGGAGAAATCATAGCCTTGACTAGATGCACCTTTGTTGGCAAAGTAATGTCTCTGCTTTTCAATATGCTATCTAGGTTGGTCATAACTTTTCTTCCAAAGAGTAAGTGTTTTTTCACAGTCCAGCTCTTGCATTCATACATGACCACGGGAAAAATCATAGCCTTGACTAGATGCACCTTTGTTGGCAAAGTAATGTCTCTGCTTTTCAATATGCTATCTAGGTTGGTCATAACTTTTCTTCCAAAGAGTAAGTGTTTTTTAATTTCATGGCTGCAATCAAGATCTACAGTGATTTTGGAGCCCAAAAAATAAAATCTGACACTGTTTCCACTCTTTCCCCATCTATTTCCCATGAAGTGAGGGGACCAGATACCAAGATCTTAGTTTTCTGAATGTTGAGTTTTAAGCCAACTTTTTCACTCTTCTCTTTCATATTCATCAAGAGGCTTTTTAGTTCCTCTTCACTTTCTGCCATAAGGGTGGTGTAATCTGCATATCTGAGGTTTTGGAGCTCAAAAAAATAAAGTCTGACACTGTTTCCACTGTTTCCCCGTCTATGTCCCATGAAGTGATCAGATGCCATGATCTTCGTTTTCTGAACGTTGTTGAGCTTTAAGCCAACTTTTTCGCTCTCCTCTTTCACTTTCATCAAGAGGCTTTATAGCTCCTCTTCACTTTCTGCCATAAGGGTGGTGTCATCTGCATATCTGAGGTTATTGATATTTCTCCCAGCAATCTTGATTCCAGCTTGTGCTTCTTCCAGCCCAGTGTTTCTCATGATGTACTCTGCATAGAAGTTAAATAAGCAGGGTGACAATATACAGCCTTGATGTACTACTTTTCCTATTTGGAACCAGTCTAAATCCTGAGAGTCGTGGGCATTTTTTGCCTTAAAAACACATGCACACACATAATTATATTACACACACATATTCCTGAGAACATCCGCTCTAGCCTTAGTTGTTTTTCACTTGGACCAAAGGTTATCAAGTTGAACGGAATTTTCTGGGATCCCTGTTTTCCACTTGCTGTTTTAAGCTGCCCAGATACACCCCTCCGGTGGCGGGTGGCTGTGGTTAGCTCTCTCACCATGTCCCACAGCTGTTGTATGATTCTGCCACAGTGTGCTCACCCACTGCCTGCCTGGTGGGCAGTGGGTTATTTCTAGGGTTTTGCCATTCCTAGTAGTGCTGACTCAAAAGATTCTTCTGCACGTTTCTGATCAATTCAGGCAGGAGTTTCTTCTTGGTATGTGCCTGGTGTGAATGTTCAACTGTAGGAGATGATGATCAAGTTTTTCAAAGGGTCTCTGCCCGCTCTGGTTTCCCAAAGAACAATTTATTAATAATCCTTTTACTGATGAAGAAAATAGGGATTCAGTGAATGGACGTAGAGAAAAAAATGCTTTTCCATGTGGAGGAAAGGAAACTGTGCCGTTTTCTCACACTATCCACACCATTCCAAAGAGCTTAGAGTCTGAAGTTCCAATGGCGACGTTTGTACTAGAAAAGTGAGATGAATATTCTAACGTGGGGATGGAAGGATTTCTTAAAACACAATAAGCATACACCACAAATTAAATCAAACCAGTAAATCCTAAAGGAAACCAACCCTGAATATTTATTGGAAGGACTGATGCTAAAACTGAAGCGCCAATACTTTGGCCACCTGATGCGAAGAGCTGACTCATTGAAAAAGACTCTGATGCTGAGAAAGATTGAGGGCAGGAGGAGAAGGGGACGACAGAGGATGAGATGGTTGGATGGCATCACCGACTCAATGGACGTGAGTCTGAGCAAACTCCAGGAGATAGTGAAGGAGAGAGGAGCCTGGAGTGTTGCAGTCTGTAGGTTACAAAGAGTCGGACACAACTTAGTGAGTAAACAACACAGAGAGAGAGAGAGAGACCTCACGTTGCCCCTCTCTGCCTCCCAATGGCATGTGGACCTTCACCCCACCCTGGGGAGTCAGGCTCTGCACGCACACACAGACACAAGCACGCACACACACACTCACTTACTTTTATGCACTTCATATACTTTATCTCTTTGAACCCTCATGACAACCCTTTATGGCACCCCACTCCGGTACTCTTGCCTGGAAAACCCATGGACGGAGTAGCCTGGTGGGCTGCAGTCCATGGGATCGCTAAGAGTCGGACACGACTGAGCGACTTCACTTTCACTTTTCACTTTCATGCATTGGAGAAGGAAATGGCAACCCACTCCAGTGTTCTTGCCTGGAGAATCCCAGGGGCGGGGGAACCTGGTGGGCTGCTGTCTATGGGGTCGCACAGAGTCAGACATGACTGAAGCGACTTAGCAGCAGCAGCAGCAACAACAAACCTTTAAAGTTGGTATTATTACTACCTCCCTGCATTGTACAGATGACTAAACTGAGGCTCTGGGGCTGAAGTTTTATCTGAGGAATCAGCTCAGAGCAGCAGAGCTGAGCTTCTAACATCCTTATCACCCACAGGACACTGCAGCTTCACACATCAACCCCTAAAAGGGCAGGCAAGGACCCTCTTGGTGCCCGCACAAACCCCAAGATTCACTTGGAATCACCACATCTTCTGCTTCAAAGGGAGGAGGTAGAGGATGGGAAATCACCACAGTGTATAAATAGCTCTTAAGAGCCTCCCCATTCTCCTAATTGCAAAGTGAAAAATGCTGCTTGTGCCTTTGTCCCCAGTTGGGGAAGGTTCCCCTTTCTCCAGGGAGACTGTGATGCTTAATGGGAGACTCTGATGCTTAATGGGGCTCATGTGCAATGAGCTCAAGCCCATGAGCCCAGCCTCCTGCAACTCTCCTTTGGGTGCCTGGTGCAGTGTGCAACCTGTGCAACTGTAACACAAGGCAGCCCTGTGACAGAGGGGAGACTGTCTCAGGTGCAGTGAGCTGAAGGTAACTTTAACTCTGGGCTGGTTTTGTCAAACCTGCTGAGGCCATGCTTGGAGCAGAAGAGGCGCCAAGAGAGACACAAGCTGGCCTATTCCCAGCAGCAAATCTGTCCCAAGAGAAATGTTCCTTTTCCTAATATCAGCAACTTTACTGGAAGTGCTTCTCTCCATCTGTCTTCTGTCTTTCTCTGTTATTATCTCTCTCCTTCTCCACGTCTCTGTCTCAGAGATTCTATTTAAATTTGTTGCAACAAATAGATGCTCACATGGGTGATGTCTCAAAACCATGGAGGACATTAGAGAAAGCGCTTCATTCAGAAAGCAAGCCTGAGCCAGGCCTGGGATTGGCCGGGGCACCGTTGCCAGGGCAACACAGCTGCAGCATCCTGCCTGACTCCTGGCGACCTCGGGTTATTAAGGTGCCCTAGTTGACTCCGCTTTGGTGTTGGGGCTTCAGCACCATCCCAGGGACAAAGGCCAGCACCCTCTCTGTGCTGCCCTGTGCCACCTCGTGGAGGACAGCCTGTGAGTCACTTCTTACATTTGGGGCTGTAAGCAGTTTATATCCCAACGTCACTCGGTGAGATGCTGAGGACGCCGGTGCAGCCGCCTTCTTGGCCTCCCACAGGACACGAGGGTCCCTTTATCTCCTGAGACATGTCACATGGTGTAAACACCGATGTCTCTGAGAAGACGGTTGGTCCACTCTTAGATGTGTTTCTCCTACAGTGCAGCCACACCTGGGGTTCCAGGGCTGGGAGACCAAGACCAGGGCAGCCTGGCTCTATCTTCTGGACCCCAGGAGGAGGAGGGATGGAGGCCCGAGAAGGCGAGGAGGCACAGAGGAGAGGCCGCGGGCCCAAGTCAAGAAGGGGTGGCTCCTTGCTGGGATCCAAGGGCCTAAGTAGCAAAGGACATTTTTATTGTCATTAGCTTTTCCTCCCAATAAGCATGCAGGCAGCCACCACCGGGTGTGTGCTGTTCCCGCAACAATGACAACAGAAATCACAGATTATTGTTTCATCCAAAGTTACATTTACTGCCAACACCTCCACACATCACTGCCCATCAGTGCTTCAAAATGATCCTAGGAGTTAGTCCTGCCGTGGGTCCGTTATGCTAGAGCATGTATGTGTGTGTGCTGTGATCAGGCGTGTCCGACTCTTTGAGACCCCATGGACTATAGCCCACCAGACTCCTCTGTCCAAGGGATTTTCCAGGCAACTATTCTGCAGTGGGTTACCATTTCCTTCTCCAGAGGATCTTTCCAACCCAGGGATAGAACCTGAGTCTCCTGCATTAACAAGTGGACTCTTTACCGCCGAGCCACCTGGGAAGCCCCATAGGATATATATTGCTCTGTTACTCATTTGTTTGATAATCGTATCTTAATATAAGTTATTTCCTTTATAACCTATGGTGTTATTCCATGTGCTTAAAAACCCTCTTCTGAAAAGCAGTCTGTTTGTTTCACAGACTGCCGAAGCAGCCCATGACATAAATGGTTCAGGACCCCAGAGAGAAAGATATTCTATCACTAATGCTGTCCTCTATTGTCAGTGTATTTTCCCCTTGTGGAGTCAGTCATTGGCATGTCACTAAGAAGGATACATATCTGTTAATAACTTGCTCAATCAATTGATTGATCAATACACATAAAATTCTGGATATATACACATATTCATGGGGAGAGGATTATTTGCAAAGAGAATTAAAGATGCTATTTATTTACCTCTATTTTTTTTTTACCATTCTAGTTCTCAAAAGTAGTCCCAAAATAACACACACACACACACACACATATATATGAAAAATGAAAGTGAAAGTAGCTTAGTCATGTCCAACTCTTTGTGACCCCATGGACTGAATTCTCCAGGTTGGAATACTGGAGTGGGTAGCCTCTCTCTTCTCCAGAGGATCTTCCTGACCCAGGAGTCGAATCCAGGTCTCTAGCATTGCAGGCAGATTCTTTACCAGCTGAGCCACAAGCTACATATAAATGAGAAATGATGGTGTTGTCTCGGACTTTCTAAGGGGAAAAAACATATATTTAAAGAATAAAACCCAAGTCATGGAGATGATAACACAGAAACTCACTACAGACCACAAGAGTCGTTACACGTGTTATTTAAATCTAATCCTGTTTCAATTAATTCTACCAAAGCAAAGACACCCAAGAAGGATACGCTCCAACTTACATCCAGCGCACGTGCAAAATCACGCTACTGGCTCTTTGATTATTCACGTGGGGAAACAGGCATCAGAGAATGAAAAGGAGCGTGGCCAGATCTGCCCATGGCCCTTTAGAAAGCCCTCAGCGTAGCTCACCACCCTGCCCATTATTGTGAGGACATGAACCATTGGAGTCTGAAAAGAAACTCGTGTTTCCCTGACTTGGCTTATTTTTCATCCTTCAAAGAACAACTGTTGTGCACATACGCAACCAGCATCAGATAAAAGCACCAGAAACCACATCTAATCCATCATCTTTACTTGGGTAGCAACTTAATGGGTATTGTTTTTGCTTTGGCTCCATCCCTTCATTCTTTCTGAAATTATTTCTCCACTGATCTCCAGTACCATACTGGGCACCCACCAACCCAGGGAGTTCCCCTTTCATTATCCTATCATTTTGCCTTTTCATACTGTTCATTAGCCCAAGTGAAAGCTCTGGGGACAAGTACCAAGCCTTCCACCTCTTTGTTCTTGGGGAGACAGGACAGCGGTGACCACTAGAGCGCTGTGGGCACCCCTCACAGCCAATCCACTGATCTCACATGAAATTGGTGAACCCCAAGCACCTGTGCTCTATGGTCTGGGATGTAGATTCACTGGCCTAGAGTCACTGGATGTAGATTCACTCTCCCCATCATGATGACACATCCCCAAGGCAGAGAGCCTCCAGGAGGATCTGGGACTACAGATAAACAAAGGCCTTAGAAAAACAAAATGCAACAGAGCCAGGACTCAGACCCCAGTCTGCAAAGCAGAGCTCTGGGCTCACTTCATGACAGCAGACTGGGTCTGACACCCACACTGTGTGTCAGTCAGTCCAGGGTCGATGGTGTCAGAATAAAGTGTGATCTGTTCTAATTCCTGGGTGGTTCCAAAGAAGACACTGTGTTGCACTAATCACACACATGATCATCTACCTAGATTCTGAGCGGTGTGTCTTCATACAGTTTGTATGACTGCTGAGTACAAGAATGGTGGGAGAAGGCTCATGGCACTTCCAGTGGCCCAAGAGACATCTTTGTCTGAAGTCCTGCCCCATCCGCAAAACACCTATGTCTGAGATCAAACTCCTCACTCTGTTCTCAATTTAGAGAAGCCACTCTTTCTCTTGGTTTCTGTGCTGAGTCAAGCCCGTTGTCAGGCTTCAGTAACAACCACCTGCAGCGTCTCCCAGCACCCCCACCGCGACCCCAACCCCCCAGGCCCACTGCCACTGCCTGTCAGACCCTCAGAGCCCCAACCCTGTTTTCCCTCTTTTAATCTTTCCTCCTGTAGCTGCCATGGGTTACAGTCCCCTTGCTCCACAACCTGTGACAGCTCTCCGCCTGCAAACCGAAGAGCTCCTTGTTTTGACACTGAAGGCTTCACAGACATAACGCTTCTTCCCCTACTTCCTGTCCGGGGCTCCCTGAACACACTTGCGTCACCTTGGAAGTTCTGATTTGTCTGTGGGGTTCCTCCTCTTCTTGTGTCCCTTTCGCTGACATGTGCCTCTCGTTACCCCTCTCCCTGTTCCCCGAGTCACAGTCACAAGACAGATTTTACCAATCCAAGTGCAGCTTTAAATACCACTTCTTCCAGGAAGCCTTCCTTCGTCTCCCACCTGGAACTACACGTATCTCTTTTCCTACTTGTTCCTCCCAAGGCTTGCGGCTCACATGCGCATCTTGAAAAAAGTGTCAGTTTCCCAGTTATGTCCAACTCTTTGCAACCCCATGGACTGTAGCCTGCCAGGCTCCTCTGTCCATGGGATTTTCCNTCGTCTCCCACCTGGAACTACACGTATCTCTTTTCCTACTTGTTCCTCCCAAGGCTTGCGGCTCACATGCGCATCTTGAAAAAAGTGTCAGTTTCCCAGTTATGTCCAACTCTTTGCAACCCCATGGACTGTAGCCTGCCAGGCTCCTCTGTCCATGGGATTTTCCAGGCAGGAATACTGGAGTGGATTGCCATGTCCTCCTCCAGGGAATCTTCCCAGCCCAAAGACTGAACCTGGGTCTCCTGCATTGCAGGCAGGTTATTTACCATCGTGAGCCACCAGGGAAAACACATGCGTTTTACTGGGCAAGTAGTCCACCGTGATCCTCCCATTGTGCTGAATGACAATGGAAGCGGCAGGCACACTGTCCTCAAGATGCAGTGCCACTCTGGGCTCTCTCACCTGCTTCTATACCAGTCCCGGCTCAGCAATCCCTGGGCTTGGTGAAAACCTGGTTATGCTTTGTGTGACTACACATACGAAAACCTGGTTTGAGTGGATGTCAAGGTGGGCATAATAACACCCAAAAGAGATTTATTAGAATGAACTGAATGACCGCTGGGGGCTACATGCTTCCACAGCTCCCAGAAGCCTCAAGATCCCATCCTCAGAGCTGCACCTGTGGACAGTGGTCATTTCTCTTCAGAAAGCCACTGTGACCTCTGAAGACTGTTGCTTGGGAGGAATGAGACAGCACTGCACACCAGCACAGCTATATTTGTGAAATAAGCCAATTTTTGCATAACAAATTCCAGAGATCTGAGAGGCGGTGCTAAGCGTGAAAGCGGCCCACAGCCTGGAGGGAAGCTGACACAGGACACATGAGCTGGCCCTGCTCCTCCACAGGCTGAGTTCCAGAGTTCCACGGCGGCAGTGACAGAGTGATAATTAAGTGACTGACCCCAACAGCCTGCATGGAAGGTCTCTGTATCTTGTTTGACTGTGGGCTGTGTGTGATTTGGCACTACTCTGCCTCACCCAGCATCTCACCTCTATTTTTTTCTATTTCACTGAATTCCAAGCAAATTCTGGATGAAAACTTCATTACTTATGTGTAACTGGGCTGTGGACTTGAGGAAACCTGATTGGGGTGGAAGAGGGGTGTTGTGACTCAGGTGTGCATGGGGGCAGGGCCTGTGGATTAATGAGGTAACCCGCGGGTGACACCCCCGGTTGGCTCACACCTTCACCTCTAAGGTCTGCTGCTGCTGAGAGCTGATCATCTCACTTCTCATCAGATTTGTGCAGAACTGGTTCATGTCATGCTCTCTCTCCTAGGAATCCCAGTTCCATGAAGTTTTCCCCTTTTCCAAAGTGGCCAGAAGAGCTGGTTGTCGAGCACTCTGGTCAGATTCTCCAAGTCCCTCATAATTCCTGTTATGACAGAAAACCCACTTAAACTGGAACTTCCCTACAGAACTATGCCTGGCAATTTATATTTTCAGTTATAATTCATTTTGGACTTACTATATCAGAAATTCAGCTTGGGTAGAAACTTAGGTTTAAAGAAAGAACAAACATGAATATGTGACACAGAAAGTCCAGGTTTAATGAATTAGTACTTGGAAAGCACCTTGAACCTTTGAATGAAACTTCTCTATGCATGAAAGAGATCATTAACATTTTTGTGACTTCTTTTCACATCACTCTAGAACTAACTACATAATGTGAATGTGGACTGAATTCTCTGAACCACACATGCGCTTGTGTTGTTACGGATACTGTCTTCCTCTGGAATTAAGAGTTATCCAACCTATTCTCCTAAGAATAAGTATACCCATGAAACAGAGGAACAAGAAGGAACCCCACAGAATCTCACAGCAAAATTAATCTAATCCTACATATCATTTTTGGAAGTGCTAAGAATTCAACTTTCAGTACAAGGGAAAACAAGTGTGTGAAATTTATCTTGGACAAATAGCCTGAGTGTCTCTTTGTATTCGTTATTACAAACTGATACACAATCATCAGTAATGTAACAACTTCTGATCATTTTAGTGAATTATAATCACTCATGCTAATGGCAACGTGAATAGCACAAAACAACAAACTTTTCAAAAATTACTCTGTTTGGTCTTAGATGGCATCATGTTTTCACAGCATACTTCCTTTACCTGTTATGACCAACCACTCTTTGGTTTAATTAGGGTTATGTTCATTCCCAGAACTCATGGCTGAGACAAGTGACACACAGGCTTTTTTAAAAAAAGTATTTTACCAAGTGTTCTAAGATATAAGACTTTTTGGATGTTTGAAAGATAAGATTTTGAAGTAGAAGAGAAGGGAGTGGTTGACAACTAAAATTTTGCATCAAAAATCCACAAAGAGGAACAGCACCCTAAAACAAAGTTGTAAAAGTGACCTCATCCCTTCTAAATGGAAACTCATACACAGAAAGTCAAAAGCATCAACTGATGCTTTTGAACTGTGGTGTTGGAGAAGACTCTTGAGAGTCCCTTGGACTGCAAGGAGATCAAACCAGTCCATCCTAAAGGAAATCAGTCCTGAATATTCATTGGAACGACTGATGCTGAAGCTCCAATACTTTGGCCACCTGATGCAAAGAATTGACTCATTGGAAACAACCCTGATGCTGGGAAAGATTGAAGACAGGAGGAGAAGGGGACAACAGAGAATGAGATGGTTGGATGGCATCACCGACTCGATGGACATGAGTTTTAGCAAGTTCTAGGAGTTGGTGTTGGACAGGGAAGCATGCTGCAGTCCATGGGGTCGCAAAGTCCGACATGACTGAGCAACTGAACTGAACTGAACACATAGACTCAGGCACATTCCTGAAGGGCATCTGCTTTGCCAAGAAAAACTCCACACGAGGCTTGCAAGTGGAGTCTAAAGATTCAATTGTGTAAAATGCAGAATCTTGTTATTGTGAAGTTAATTAAAAGCAGTGCTTTTCAGTCAGTCTGTATGAGCTCACACACACACTCAATGCAAGTAAATAAAGAAATAAGATTGAGCTGTTGACACTGTTCACCGCTGACCACATGCTGCTCTGAGGGTTCCAACGATGCTCTGAGGGTTCCAACGACTGTGGGGCCTGGGCGCCCTGGCCACAGCTGCCCTGAACTAGGGGACAAGCCTTATGCTCTGATGGCAATGGGCAGAACCAGAGAGGGTGGGCCAGCAGAGCACAGCTGGAGCCCAGTCTCCAGGGAGGTGCTGCGTGGGTCAGACTGAGGCTCTAGCGCCGAGCTGTGCTCACAGCTGAGTAGGTGGACCGGGTGTTGCAGGGCAGAGTCCCAGGAAGCAGAGCCTCTGGGGAGGGAGCACATCAGGGCAGGGGAAGAGCAGGCCACAGAGGGCTGGCCCACGGAGAGCCCTGCAGCAGGGGTCACTAGGTCGCTGGCCTGCACTGGGGACCCACCACCAATTTGTCCCATCAAGAAGGTTGTGATCCACCAGCAGCAATATTTACAGCCCATGCAGTGCTACGTGTCCCCAAGATGTCTGTGGGATTACTGCTAACTTGGCCAGAGCTGCTCCATCCACTCTGAAGCTGGTCAGGGCAGACAGATCACGGAAGTCAGGAACATTCAGGGTGGCAAACCTGGACTTACAAGATTGGTTTTTTTTTCTGTATGTTAATATACTTTGGGTTTTATTTTTAGTAAGTCAAAGAATTATTTAAAATGACTTCCTTTGCTTTGCATAGGTTTATGAAGGATTTCGTACAATGTCCATCATTCATGGAAATTTTTACAAAGTGATGGGCATGAGGCTTGTGCTGGATGCTGTATAAGATGCAGCTCGCGCTTCTGGAAACTCACAGGCCTGTGGCAGGGGGCCTGAGCCCAGCACAGGTACAAGCGGCAAGCGAGCTGCTTCTTGGGCCTTCCTGGTCTGCTGATTGCCCAGCGCCTTGCCCAGCTGCACCAAGTCCCCTCGGCCTTTGGAGCACAGGCGAGCCTCTCATCTTCCGACCTCTCCTCCCTGACCCCGGGTGGGGGTCAGGACCCTGGGGTGTCACGCTCCCTGCACAGGCTCCTGAGATCTGTCTGCTCCGAGTGCCTCTCAGCCCTACCCTGGCCTCGGCTGGAGACAAACTGGTGCCCCTCAGAGCCCCCACGGGGAACGAATCACCCTCGGCTCTCACCACGCAGTCGTGTCGCGGCCTCGGACCTCTTGAGAATCTGACCTGAAGTGGAACGAGCCATGACCTTGCTTACGGTTCATAAAGTTGTAGACCAAACGTCTGTGCCCGCCCACCGCAAGCACCCACGCTGCAGGGAGGGTGCTGAGCACCTCGCACCCGCCGGACTCCCCAGAGCTGCGTCCTGGGAACTTTCTCTATCCCAGCAGGCGTCCACCCATCGGTGGTCTCAGCCTGCGGGGAGAGGAGGGTGTGCGTGCAATCACAGAACAGAGGGCAGTGCGCCGCTGAAGAAGGCGGAGGGGGAGGAAGTTGACCTGGAAAGCCCGCTAAATCTCTGGGCGGGGCCTTGAGGTCTAACAGCGGCGGCCAGTCCGGTGGAGACTGCTCAGCCTCCTTCATGGATGCACCGTGGTCGTTTCTCTCCGATGCTGAGTCTCCACGAAACTAGGTGAGAATGCTCTCAAGCACAGGAGAGACTGAAGGCAGAAAGAGAAAGACGGTGAACAGAGGAAGACTCAGAGAAAGAACTGAGCCCGCACCCGCAGGGGGCGGAGGACACACAGACAGACCCGCCACCGTCTCAAGGACACACTCAGCAAGAAGAGCGGCGGAACAGGGCAGAGAACCCGTGGAGCAAAACACAAATACAGGCAGGTGAAAACTAACCATTTTTAAGACAATAAAATTTTTAACTAGGGAAGCAAAATGGCAGTTTGAAATGCTGCTGTGGAAACTGGATCTTGGGTTCCCGGGGCTGCTGTAATGACATGCCCACACTGGGAGCTTAAAGCCAGGAAAACGTGCCATCTCACCTTCTGGAGGCAGAGGTCTGAACTCAGGGTGTCGACTGGGGGACAGCAGTCCTCAGCTTGTCCTGTGCCACTCCAGTTGTTGACTCCACCGTCACGCTGCTGTACGTCCTCCTTCCTCCATGTCTATCTCCAAATTTCCCCGTGTCATAAGGCCACCAGTCACCAGATCAGGGCCACCCTCCTGACCTCACCTTTACCTGGCTGATTCTGCAAAGATCTTATTTCCATGTAAAGCCACTTTCTGAGGAACTGGGGGCTAGGACATCAACATACCTTCTTTAAGGGGATGCACTCAACTGAACCTAACAGCTGTTGATATGGAGGGGGGGAAGTCTAGATAAAAACTTCACATCTCAAAACTAAGAAATTACAAGGGATTAAGTACTAAAGAGAAAGCTATGAAACAAACAGACCAGAACCAAACTGGGACTGAAGCAGTAAAAATCATTAGCAACTTCAAAATGTTTTGAATAACAAAATGATTACAAAAGAGATTAGCTTTACTTCTAGCATAGGACAAATGGACAGCACTCAGCGATTGACTCTGCTGACTGATAAGCCACTTTTCTTTGTCACTTAAAATAGCTTTAGCCTGTCTTAAGGCACATGAGCATTAAAGACATGAACCCCGGCTCTGATAGGGCCTCTGATTCACTTTGATTATGACACTGTTAGAGGTGAACGTGTCTCACACCTTCAGTCTGACGGGCCTCCCATGGCTGGGCCCTGGCAAAATCCTCCAGCAGCTGCCTTGGGCTGGCAGGCTCCTCCACACGTAGAGTCTGCCTGCATTGGCCAGCACGCAGTGTGTGTCCCCGCACACGGCTCATCCCCAAGAGGAACAGAGCCAGCATCCTGATTGTGCTGTGTCTTTTTCCCACAGTCAGATAAGACACTTTGCCCACTGGGGCAGAGCATCTGCACACATGCGCACCTGTGTGTGTCTGTTTATAAACACAGGAAGCCTAGGAATGTTACATGAACAGAGCCACGACACCTGGAGGAAACATGAAGTATATGGAGATGTTTTTTCCTTAACAAAAAGTGAAAAGGATTAAAAATGGAATTGATAAGTTCATTGCTGTTATGGATCTTGCATAAAATCTTAGTAAGAGACTATTGTAAGGGGTGGGGAATTCCCAGTGAGCGTCTCTCATCCCATGATGCTTGTTTTTCAAGGCCTGAAAAGAATGTACCACATACTGTCCAATACTGTGGTCGTCAGTGGAGAGCAAGTCTGCTGTCACTTACTCTCTCCTGGCTGGTAACATTTCATAACATAATAAAGAGCAGTCCAAACTGTAGGAAAAAATATGAGGAATTTTGGGGAATGTTTCCCAAAAAATAACTGAAACTAAATGAATGAACACAATGAAAGAGGTATGGAATTGAATTATTTTGGTGATGAATGCTATTTACACAGTCTGGATAATGTAAATTCTGGATACTGACATAAATGAAAACCAATATATTAGTATTTGGGGGGTGGAGAGAATAAGAGCCTGGAGAAAGTGGTAGTAAGAAATCTGTGTCCTCATCTTATCATGTAGCAGCCAACAAATAGCATCTAAAGATGAAAATTAAAGACAAAGAACTGTAAGCTTACATTTACAAACACAGAGGTAAACACCAAAAGAAATGCCAGAAAATCCAATTGTACTTGCCTCTACATAGTAAGAAGAGATAAGTCTGATTACTGCTGTTTTTCATTAGAAGCTTAATTTTACAAGTATATACTTTTATTGTGAAAGATGATATACACGGAATATGCATAAATGTTTCAGCATTTAAATATGTAGAAAGCCAACTAACTCTCAACTATGTTACAAATTAATTTTCATTGGAAGTCTAATTTTTAAACATTTCTATGGAAAATATAATATGCAAAGAGGAAATAATTAAGAACCAAGTAAAGAAACTGAACATTGTTTATAGCCCAGAGGACCTTGCTTACTACAACACACTCATTCTAGCCAGAGCAGACCATCCCCCAATCTCATACAGTAATTCTGTCCTTGCTTTTCTTGAGCACTCTTACATACATCCCTAAAAAAAATAACATTCAGTTTTGCTTACTTTTGAACTTTATATAAATAGTATTAGTGGCAACCCACTCCAGTACTCTTGTCTGAAAAATCCCATGGATGGAGGAGCCTGGTGGGCTGCAGTCCATGGGGTCGCTAAGAGTCGGACACGACTGAGCGACTTCACTTTCACTTTTCACTTTCATGCATTGGAGAAGGAAATGGCAACCTACTCCAGTGTTCTTGCCTGGAGAATCCCAGGGATGGGGGAGCCTGGTGGGCTGCCATCTATGGGGTCGCACAGAGTCAGACACGACTGAAGCAACTTAGCAGCAGTAGCAGCAGTAAGTATAATTTTATGTTTTATTTTTATTCATTCTTTAGGTTTATAGATTCATTCATATTATTTCATGTAACCTACTTCTTGTTGGTTCTAAGTAAATATTTTTGAATGATTGTATAAGAGTTTATTGATCTATTCTACCATTCCACTGTTGATGGACATTTGAGTTGTTTCCAGACTTGGGCTATGATGGAAAATACAATACTATATTTTAGTGTTGTATGATTACATTGTACACGTACATGCCTGATACACTCTCATCCACCATACACGATATCCAGGTAAACAGAAGAGCACCTTTCCTCAGCTCTGACTCACTTCTGCACCATAGATGACTGTGCATACACAAACAGTCTTTTCTGTTTCACTTCCGTTGTCTCTTTCTGCAGCAATACAACACGGTATTATTAGCGTCACAGAATCTGTCCCTTCATGGATCACAGCCTTGTCATGGAGAAGGGGCTTGTGTAACTCAATGAAGCTATGAGCCATGCCGCGCAGGGCCACTCAAGCAGCACAGTCATGGTGAAGAGCTTTGGAGGAGGGAATGGCAGCCCACTCCAGGATTCTTGCCATGAGAGCCCCAGAACCTGAGTATGAACAGACTCGGGTCTCTCCTCCTTCTTGGCTTCCTCCTCTTTTACAGCCTTGGCTCTTCTCTCTGGAACTGTTTCCCAGGGTGAATTGCCTTGTCACCTGTCACTTCCCCAAATACCTCCTGGGGTTTGGAGTGGGAGTGTGCTGAGTACAGAGGTCACTTTAGAGATGAATAACCTCTGCATTTTGAATCTTCTGTAAACATGGCCTATTTTTATTGACACATAATGTCTTCCAATAAAGTTATGTAATTTTCCTCAAAAAAAGTCTTTCATATCATTCTTTCATATTTATCCTAATTGCTATTTTTGGATGCTTTGAAGTAGTATAGTTTAAAATTATGTTTTCTATTTTTTGCTTTTATATAAGTATAATGGAATTTTATACTTATTTCACTTTTGGTGACTTAGTTATAACTTTCTTATTAGTTATTTTATCTGTAAAAATGTTTCATTTAATACATAATGGAA
Organism: Oreotragus oreotragus; assembly: GCA_006410675.1. Classification (NCBI taxonomy): domain Eukaryota; kingdom Metazoa; phylum Chordata; class Mammalia; order Artiodactyla; family Bovidae; genus Oreotragus; species Oreotragus oreotragus. The sequence continues at coordinate 161,055 of SJYX01012325.1, forward strand.
TCTTTTTAACTGAAAACAACTATAGTTCAGGTTCTGCTTATCTAAAGCTCCTAGTCATGACTTTGTCTCAGTGTAGCAGCCAGGATCTCCTGCTCAGCTGAGTGGCAACGCTGACAGTGGTTATAGGAAGTATCCTCTTTTTGTTCATCATCTCAAAGGGAAATTTTTCAAAAATTTTGAAGCAGTATTTGTTACATATGATCATTATTGTAGATTTTTGCACCTTCTCTTTATCTGATTAAGAAAACTCTAGTTTGCTCAGTTTTTAAGCTGATACTGAATTTTATCAAGTGTTTTTCTTCCATCTACTGGGATGATCATATAATTTTTCCTGTATTAGGAAATACAGACAATATTTAATTGATTTTTTGAAAATGTTAAATCAACTTCACATTCCTTGGATGAATCTTAGTCAAAACGTATTATCCTTTTAACATACTGATGAATTAGTTTTATGAAAAACTCATCAGTATTTCCCCCAAATCATCTGAAATTGGAAGTAAATTGGCAATTTCCCTGATCTTTGCTCAAACAGAAGCTGATTACAGTTCTTAACCTACTCAGGGTTGAGGAGGGGTGAAAGCAGCTGCAGGTCATCAGTTATTTCCTGGGGCTGGGGGAGCAGAGGGGTTCCGTCACCCCTGGAATTCTCCCAGCCTCACCTGTGGGTCCTGATGCCCATGTCAGTGTCTGCCAGCATAGCCGCCACAACAAGCAGAACTTCCCCACTGATATCTAAGCCAAAAATTGACAAAAAAAAAAAACAGAAACAAAGAAGGGGAAAAATAAACGACAATAAATAAATAAATAAAAGGAAAAAAGATGATCCCTTTGCATACACGCTCATATAAACCACCACCAGGGCTGAGGCATGCGTGCACGTCTCATGTGGCCCTGGATGAACTTCACGATCATGAGACTTGTGTTTAAACACTTGATTTTATTTCAATCTCATCATGTCATGATGGGGCTTTACTGTATTTTGAAATTTTTTACATCTATGTCCACGAGTGAAATTAGCCTAGAGATATTCCTTACCTATTCTTCCTAGGTCTCAAGTTTTGTTCTATTATAAAATAAGTGTTTCTTCTGTTGTCAAGAGCAGTGTGGTAAGAATGGAGTTGTTTCTTTCTTGAATGTCTGGAGTAACCACCTCAGCTGACCTGGGGCTTTCCTTTAGGATTACATATGTGCCACTGATTTAATCCTTCAAAGATGTAGGACTGTTGCAGTTTTCTGTTTCTCCTTGCGTCAGTCTTGGTATACTTCCCCCCAAATTCATCCATTTCACCTATATTCTCAAATTTATTGTTAAAAAGTTATTAATACTATCTTCTTTTAAAGATCTTTGTGTACATGGCAGCTGTAGTGATAGTGTCTTTCTTATTCCATTATTGGTTATTGGTACCTTCTATTTTTGGTCAGTTTCACAAGAAGTTTTATCAATTTTATTGGTATTTTGAAAGAACCAGCTTTTAGCCATCTCAGTCAGTTCAGTTCAGTTTAGTCGCTCAGTCATGTCCGACTCTTTGCGAACCCATGAATTCCAGCAAGCCAGGCCTCTCTGTCCATCACCAACTCCCAGAGTTCACTCAGACTCACGTCTATCGAGTTGGTGATGCCATCCAGCCATCTCACTCTCTGTTGTCCCCTTCTCCTCCTGCCCCCAATCCCTCCCAGCCTCAGAGTCTTTTCCAATGAGTCAACTCTTCACATGAGGTGGCCAAAGTACTGGAGTTTCAGCTTTAGCATCATTCCTTCCAAAGAACACCCAGGGCTGATCTCCTTTAGAAGGGACTGGTTGGATCTAGAGCTTTCCTACTGTACAGTTTTCTTTCATCTAATTACTACTCCTATCTTTAAATTATTTATTATTCTGTTATTTTGCAATTGCTTTTTAATTTTTTTTGATGGATACTAGCCTAATTAATTTTCAACCTTCTTTTCTAACATGTGGATACAAAGCTATAAATTTTTCTCTATTTGACTTCATCTATAGTTTTAATGGAATTAAAACTATAATAACTATAATTTTGATGGAATTCCAGTTGAGCTATTTCAAATCCTGAAAGATGATGCTGTGAAAGTGCTGCACTCAATATGCCAGCAAATCTGGAAAACTCAGCAGTGGCCACAGGACTGGAAAAGATCAGTATTCATTCCAATCTCAAAGAGAGGCAATGGCAAAGAATGCTCAAACTACCACACAATTGCACTCATCTCACACGCTAGTGAAGTAATGCTCAAAATTCTCCAAGCCACGCTTCAGCAAAACATGAGCCGTGAACTTCCAGATGTTCAAGCTGGTTTTAGAAAAGGCATAGGAACCAGAGATCAAATTGCCAACATCCGCTGGATCATGGAAAAAGGAAGAGGGTTCCAGAAAAACATCTATTTCTGCTTTATTGACTATGCCAAAGCCTTTGACTGTGTGGATCACAATAAACTGTGGAAAATTCTTCAAGAGATGGGAATACCAGACCACCTGACCTGCCTCTTGAGAAATCTGTATGCAGGTCAGGAAGCAACAGTTAGAACTGGATATGGAACAACGGACTGGTTCCAAATAGGAAGAGGAGTATGTCAAGGCTGTGTATTGTCACCCTG
>SJYX01012327.1:0-13566 GCA_006410675.1 Oreotragus oreotragus
TTTTTAGCTCCTCCTCACTTTCTGCCATAAGGGTGGTGTCATCTGCATATCTGAGGTTATTGATATTTCTCCCGCCAATCTTGATTCCAGCTTGTGTTTCTTCCAGTCCAGCGTTTCTCATGATGTACTCTGCATATAAGTTAAATAAGCAAGGTGACAATATACAGCCTTGTCATACTCCTTTTCCTATTTGGGACCAGTCTGTTCTTCCATGTGCAGTTCGAACTGTTGCTTCCTGACCTGCATACAGATTTCTCAAGAGGCAGGTTAGGTGGTCTGGTATTCCCATCTCTTTCAGAATTCTCCACAGTTTATTGTGATCCACACAGTCAAAGGGTTTGGCATAGTCAATAAAGAAGAAATAGATGTTTTTCTGGAACTCTCTTGCTTTTTCCATGATCTAGCGGATGTTGGCAATTTAATCTCTTGTTCCTCTGCCTTTTCTAAAACCTTGAATGAACATCACGGAGTTCACGGTTCATGTATTGCTGAAGCCTGGCTTGGAGAATTTTGAGCATTACTTTATTAGCATGTGAGATGAGTACAACTGTGCAGTAATTTGAGCATTCTTTGACATTACCTTTCTTTTGAATTGGAATGAAAACTGACCTTTTCCAGTCCTGTGGCCACTGCTGAGTTTTCCAAATTTGCTGGCATATTGAGTGCAGCACTTTCACAGCATCATCTTTCAGCATTTGAAACAGCTCAACTGGAATTCCATCACCTCCACTAGCTTTTGTTCGTAGTGATGCTTTCTAAGGCTCACTTGACTTCACATTCCAAGATGTCTGGCTCTAGAATAGTGATCACACCATCATGCTTATCTGGGTCATGAAGATCTTTTTTGTACAGTTCTTCCATGTATTCTTGCCACCTTTTCTTAATATCTTCTGCTTCTGTTAGTTCCATACAATTTCTCTCCTTTATCGAGACCATCTTTGCATGAAATGTTCCCTTGCTATCTCTAATTTTCTTGAAGAGATCTCTAGTCTTTGCCATTCTGTTGTTTTCCTTTATTTCTTTTCAATGATCGCTGAAGAAGGCTTTCTTATCTCTTCTTGCTATTCAGTGAAGATAATGGTGGCCTCCTTCAGAAGGTCTCATGTACATACTACAGCACTGAGTGCCCCTGAACTTGTAGTAGTCGACTGCTGACCCGTGCCTCTGCCAAAGGTCCCTGGACACTCACAGGCAAGTCTGGGTCAGTGTTGTGGGGTCACTGATCCTCTCTCCTGGGTCCTGTTGCACACAAGGTTTTCTTCAAAATTTTCCAAGCCAGGCTTCAATAGCACGTGAACCTTGAACTTCCAGGTGTTCAAGCTGGATTTAGAAAAGGCAGAAGAACCAGAGATCAAAGTGCCAACAGCTGTTGGATCATCTGAAAAGTAAGAAAGTTCCAGAAAAACATCTACTTTTTTATTGACTACACCAAAGCCTTTGACTGTATGGATCACAACAAACTGTGGGAAATTCTTAAAGAGATGGAATACCAGACCATCTGACCTGACTCCTGAGAAATTTACATGTAGGTTAAAAAACAACAGTTAGTCCAGGACATTGAACCACAGACTGGTTCCAAATTTGGAAAGGAGTCCACCAAAGCTATATATCGTCACCCTGCTTATTTAACTTATATGCAGAGTACATCATTCAAAATGCCAGGCTGAATGAAGCATACACTGGAATCAAGATTGCTGGGAGAAATATCAATAACCTCAGATACTCAGATGACACAACCCTTAAGACAGAAACTTAAGAACAGAAGAGCCTCTTGATGAAAGAGGAGAATGAAAAAGTTGGCTTAAAACTCAACGTTTGAAAACTAAGGTCACGGAATCCTGTTCCATAGCTTCATGGCAAATAGATGGGGAAACAATGGAAACAGTGAGATACTTTATTTTGTGGGGGTCCAAAATCACTGCATAAGGTGACTGCAGCCATGAAATTAAAAGATGCCTGCTCTTTGGAAGAAAAGGAGCTCCTTGGAAGAAAAGCTATGACCAACCAGCATTTTTAAAAGCAGAGACATTACTTTGCCAACAAAGATCTGTGTAGTCAAAACTATGATTTTTCCAGTAGTCATGTATGGATGTGAGAGTTGTTCTATAAAGAATGCTGAATGCCAAAGAATTGATGTTTTTGAACTGTGGTATTTGAGAAATCTCTTTAGAGTTCTTTGGATAGCAAGGAAATCCAACCAGTCAATCCTAAAGGAAATCAATACTGAATGTTGATTGGAAGGACTGATGCTGAAGCTAAAACTCCAATATTTTGGCCACCTGATGCAAAGAACTGAGTCATTGGAAAAGACCCCAATGCTGTGAAAGATTGAAGGTAGGAGGAGAAGGGGATGACAGAGCATGAGATGGTTGGGCACCATCATTGACTCAATAGATATGAGTTTGAGCTAGCTCCAGGAGTTGGTGAAGAACAGGGAAACCTGGCATGCTGCAGTCCATGGTGTTACAAAGATTCAGACATGACTGAGCAACTGAACTGAACTAAACTGAACCATGCCTAGTGACCAAAAAAAAAACAAAAAACTAAAACTTGATTATCTGCTTACCAGAAGCTACACTTTGGGGACCATATTCACCTATTTTGATTATGATGTTTTCTTATATAGAATCCCAATGTTCATCATATTCTTTAATATGGTATTCTTCATATAGTATTCTCAAGTTCTTCTTTAAAATAGAATATAAAGACAAGGCAGGCATGACAAATGCCCTCTGGGTTTGTGATTTCAGGAAAGCAAGTGCCCTGGCTGGAGACCAAACAAAGAACAGCAATATGACCAGATAAAGAGGCTTTGTCAAAGCACATTAAGGGACACTACAGTCACTAAACTCTCATAAAGAAAACAAATAGAGCAGACGTGCTACAGACTTGGACTTGCTTTCTACATCAGACTATCAAGTGTGTTTCAAGTTGAAAAGATTCCAGCTGGGCCATAAAAGCTTTCCTTCCATCAGGTGAGTCATCCATGCTGCTGACATAGGGCCCAGCACTTTTACATGCACACACGCTCACATGAAGTTCAAGGGGATATGGAGGGAACGGAAAGCAAACAACAAAACTTGTTTATTGGATTCAAGTTGAACCATCTGTTGTTAATGATTAGATCTTCAGCTTCCAATTTTCGTTTGAATGTTATTGCTCATTTTCTAGCGGGGCTCTGAGCTGTTGCTTTCCCCTGTGTGTGGATTCTAAGTAAAATACAGCTTAGATTGAAAGCCTGTTGGAGGAAGAAATCATGCTTAATGATGTCTGGCAGATTCTCTTTTTGCCTGAAGGAAAACACAAAGGCCCAGGTCAAGAAAGAGGTCAATTCTTGGCTCAGTATGACATTCAGGTCATGAGTGCACTCAATTTGCACTGCTGAAAATGGATATTGTAATTTCTGACTTCCCAGGAGCTGAGGATAGATAAGGATTGACTACTGTTTTCTATTCACTTTAGAAGAGAGACTCAACTTTGATGCAAAGTTTGTGAAACTCAGTTCAAGTTTCCTCTATGGTAAGAAACAAGTTGTTGGGATAAATGTTTCTTTACTGGAGATTTTGTGTCTCTGTAATAATGAGTCTAAAATCACCATTTTTCATAGATTTTATTCACTGTTTGGAATGGGTTGTAGTGTTTTCAGGTTATTATAGTTGTATTTGTTTTGCTGCATTATCTATATATGGGGACAAGTGAAACTATGTGATCCAAGATCTTGAAAACAATGAGTGAAAAATGAGTCTGTGTGGGTGTATGTATGATATTGTGTGCATATCTGACCTCAACAACTCCAAGTAATTCATCTTTTTTGTTGTTCAGTCTCAGTTATGTTATATTCTTTGTGACCCCATGGACTACAGTATGCCAAGCTTACTTTTTCTTCACTATCCCATGAAGTTTGCTCAAACTTGTGTCCATTGAGTCACTGATAACATTCAATCATCTCATCCTCTGTCTCCCTCTTCTCCTCCTGCCTTCAGTCTTTCCTAGCATCAGGGTCTTTTCCAATGAGTCAGCTTTTCACATCAGGTGGCCAAAGTATTGGAGTTTCAGCATCAGTCCTTCCAATGAACATTCAGGACTAATTTCCTTTAGGATTGACTGGTTTGTCCAAGGAAAACACCTTGCTGTCCAAGAGATTCTCAAGAGTCTTCTCCAGTATCACAGTTCAAAAACATCAATTCTTCAGCTCTCAGCCTTTTTTATGGTTCAAATCCATATGTTGATACATATGTGACTACTGGAGAAACCATAGCTTTGACTTCATGGACATTTGTTGGCAAAGTGACATCTCTGTTTTTTAATACACTGTCTAGGTTTGTTATAGCTTTGCTTCCAAGAAGCAAGTGTCTTAATTTCAAAGCTGCAGTCACTATCTACAGTGATTTTGGAGCCCAAGAAAATAATGTCTGTCACTGTTTCCATTTTTTTCTCCACCTATTTGCCATTAAGTGATGGCACTGAATGCCATGATCTTAGTTTTTTTTTTTTTTTTATGTTGAGTTTTAAACCAGCTTTTCCACTCTACTCTTTCATATATATATGTATGCATATATATATGCTCATCAGGGAAGGCAATGGCACCCCACAGCAGTACTCTTGCCTGGAAAATCCAATGAACGAAGGAGCCTGGTGGGCTGCAGTCCATGGGGTCGCTAACAGTCGGACAGACTGAGCGACTTCACTTTCACTTTTCTCTTTCCTGCATTGGAGAAGGAAATGGCAACCCACTCCAGTATTCTTGCCTGGGGAATCCCAGGGATGGAGGAGCCTGGTGGGCTGCCGTCTATGGGGTCACACAGAGTTGGACACGACTGAAGTGACTTAGCAGCAGCAGCAGCATATATGCTCACATATACAAACACACACATATACACACATATATATGTATATATATATATTTTTTTAATGTGAAAATAATGCTCTAAACTGTCATAGTATATATGTGTCCCCTGTTTATATATTCCTTCACAGAAGAAGTGGGTGTGTGTTTATATTTATAAGGATAGAGTTATGTCCTTATATAAGTTACTATGGCTTGCCTGCATGTGTGTTCAGTTGCATCTGACTCTTTGTGACCCCATTGACTGTAGCTTGTCAGGCTCCTTTGTTGATGGAATTTTTCAAGCAAGAATACATGGTGTGGATTGCCATTTCCCCCTCCAAGGGACCTTCTTGACCCAGGAAGTGATCTGTGTCTCTTGCATCTCCTGAATTGGCAGATAAATTCTTTAGCCCTAGAACCATCTGGCAAGCCCTAAAAGTAACTATGAGTGTGCTGGTGTGAGCTCAGTCACTTCAGTCATGTCTGACTCTTTGCAACCCTATGGACTGTAGCCCACCAGGCTAAAAGTTGCTATTCTATTAGTTATATGAGCCAAATTTAGAATGCCCAAGAGAACTACTAGTTACTAGTCTGGGTATTTTAAAAATGTTAACATGTTTTCAAAATAGCTAGCCAACTGTAAAATTATCCTGAACATTTTGTAACTAATCCCCTTAATTCAGCCAAACTGGATATATTAAAGAGCACATAAATAATCAATAAAGAGTTTGGAGGTGAAATGCCACAGTAGATAACATCTAGCTTTCAACATTAAATTCTAAGATTCCATCATTTTAGTTCTTCCATAAGTCAAGCATTTATTCTTCTGGGTTGGTGATATCTGTGAAGTTTGCAATGATAGACATAGTAAAGTACCGGTACTTTGATTTTTATGTGTTTGCTAACTTATTGAGCACAAAAAAACAAGTGAACCTAAAATAAAAAACAGAAAATGTCAGCTGAAAAAAATCGTGAAAATGTTATGAGATGGCTAGAACTCCCAACCTAACGGCAGTTACATGCAATAAGTAATGCAGATATTTGGGCTAGTAATCAGCCTGAACTGGGGAAATGAAAGAACACTTCTCAGATGATGTGAGATGGAAACTAGGTCTTGGAGATCAAATGGAATGAGTGGTCCTAGACATAAGACGCATTCAATGTCTTTTAGTTATGCTAATCCATTCCAGGGCAATTTTGAGAGATGTACTATGTCATCTGCTTATCGTTGAGCTGCTGACTCAGGTTGATATCCACACACTTCTCCAGTAAGCCTATGCTCCCACTTTCCTCAAATGGCATTGTGTAAATTCTCCTGTTTCCTTAACCTTTTATTCTCTTTCTCCTTCTTACTCTGAGTTACACTGTGTCTGATCCATTCATGGTTTTTTGTTGCCATAGTTAAATCCAAACTGTATGTCAAAATAATCTTTCTCAGAGTAAGTCATGAAGAATAAGACATTTGTTTAATTGAACATATATAAGTAATGCATTGTTATACAGTAAAATTCCCAACAGAATAGAATCATGAGAATGGCCTAAGAAATTCTAGAGAAAATTCACAAATATCACAGAGCTCTCCTATCACAAAGTAACCAATTCTATTTTAAAAATGAAATAAATAGATATTTTGTACAAATGTTACTAAATATGAAAGTTAACAAAGGATTTTCTTGTGTATTCTGGCTTATGACAGAAGTATGCCCTGGGATGGTAGATTATTTAGTTTGTTCATTGAAAAATAAATTAAGATCAATTAAGTGAAAAGCAGAGCTCATCATAATTGGTCAGAATGTGCCATGGGGCACAAGGGCAGGCATGGGTTTGGGTCTGAGATTTCTTCACTACCCTCTGGTCTCCTCTTATATCTGCTCTGCTCTAATTACCCTTCCTCACCTTTCTCCCTCCAGTAGTCTGGATTGTATCTCAGTTCACCAAATAGAAAATGGCTGGTAAATGCTGTACTGTTTTATCTTCTTTGTTCAAAATAGAGCCACAAGAAGATGAGCCTCATAGGACAATTTCATATTCTCTCAGAAGAGAGTGATTGCATTAGCTGTATCCAGATGTTTATTCCTGGACCAATCAACCACATCCCTGGGAATTATGTCATATATATATATATAGCCACAAAGATTCCTTCTGCTGTAACTACATGGATTAAGGTTGATAGATAAGTCCCAAAAGAAGAATGCCTAAGAAAACAAATATTCTCTTATGCATTTAACTTACATAAGGCTAACAAAACAAAGACCCTTCCCTACTGCTATGTGACTATCTCACCACTCTTGCATTCTAGCAAAATAAAATAATAATTGGGACCATCGTGAAGCCAGAGTGTAAGGAGTGAATTAAAACCTCCAGGCTCTAAGGACTGAGGCTAACTCTAATGCCTGCCCATAGCTAGAAGCTGCAGCTAATTGCTTTCTAAAACAGTGATTCTGAACCTGAGTCATCTTACATCATCTGCAATGTAAATTCTCAAACCCTAATTTCAAGTTGGACCTTCTTGAATCTGCCTTCAATGCTCCTGCATTGACACAGGTTAGATCCCTCAGTCAGGAAGACACCCAAGAGAAGGGAATGGCTACCCACTCCAGTATTCTTGCCTGGAGAATTCCACAGACAGAGGAATCTGAAGGGCTACAGACCTTGGGGTTACAAAGAGTCGGACATGACTGAGCAACTAACAGACACACACACACACACACACACACACACACACACATACACAAACACACATACACAACCTCAAGTTACTGCATGAGAACTTCTGGGGCTTAGCCCAGCAACCTGTGCTTAAGGCCTCAGAAGACTTGAATGCATGTCAAACTTTGTTCACCATTCTTCTAGATTCTAGAACCAAGAGGCTATTGTTTGGTCCTGAAATTCAAGTCAACTAAAGAAATTTGAGCATTATCAAGAAAAGAATAGGATTAAGTGGATGCCCTGAACCTGATGAATGAGTGTAACTTGAATTTGCAAATATTACTCTTTACTGATGTAAGGTAATTCTTCAAATACTGAATTTTGTCATTTCTCTCTGAAAAATTTGGCTCTACTGCACACTGGGAGCTCAAGGTGGTTAAAACTATAGAGATGAAATGTTGAGCCGTAGCTTCAAATAGCTCTTTAACTTGCTGCTGGGACAAATGCTGCAGAAAGGGGATAACAAACATACATGGTAAGAGTTAAATTATAGAATAATGCCATTGATAATAGAAATGTGTAGAAAGGACTGTGGGGGACAGTTCAGAGAGGCTTCCCAGAAGAGCTAACGTCTGTGAAGCACAGAGCAGTGAGTAGAGGTCAAACACTTCAGGAATTGGGCCTCATTCTAGAAAGCAGGAACGGGGTGAGCAGAGGAATACAATTTTTAAATGGTATTTGAGAGCTACAGTAATGTTTCTAGAGAGGTAGTTGCTGACATTCATGGGCTCAAATGGCAAAGGCCTTGACCATCTTTCTTGAAAATTACACTAAACACACTTTTTACTTTTCAACAGGATGCCCTACTGTTCACACTCCTATCCTGGTTATACTTCCTAAAATTCAACACTACCCTTACCAGAGATTAGTTGTGCAACTATAGGTGGATGGACTGTTCTTGGCCCTGAGGGTCTCTGGGGTCTTAAAATGCAATGTAGTTGCAGAGTGAAATAATTCTTCTACTGAGCATCAGCTCAGTAACTTTGTTCCCTTGGGTGAATTTTGATTTAAGAGACACTAAGCAAGTGCTGAACTTTATCTTTTGTAATTCTGGAAATGCTTTCTCTAGAGATTCCCTATAGTCAGTGGGGGACGTAGTCTGGATGAAACCTGAAAGTGGAGGTGAACTCAAGGCAACCTTGCTGTTACTGCTGCTAAGTCGCTTTAGCCGTGTCTGACTCTGTGTGACCCCACAGATGGCAGCCCATTGGGCTCCACCATCCCTGGGATTCTCCAGACAAGAACACTGGAGTGGGTTGCCATTTCCTTCTCCAATGCATGAAGGTGAAAAGTGAAAGTGAAGTCACTCAGTTGTGTCTGACTCAGCGACCCCATGGACTGCAGCCTACCAGGCTCCTCCATCCATGGGAGTTTCCAGGCAAGAGTACTGGAGTGGGATGCCATTGTCTTCTCCCAAGGCAACCTTAACTTTGTCGTTATAGAGAGATGAGTGAAGAACAGATAAGGAACAGGGGTAAAAATCTGGACCATCACCAAGGGCTAAAAGAAGTGTGTGTGTGTGTGTGTGTATTTTCAAGTAGCTGGGTTTCCAGTTTTATGTTTTGCATAATACCAAATCTTGAGGAAAAGTAACAGAATATCTCACAAATTAGATTCCCTCAAACTATCAAAGTGGGCAAAGAAGGAATGGCAAGGAAAAGATAGAGGGTATCAGTAAGAACTGAGGGGAAAAATTAGGGGAGGAAAGAAAGAACTTTGCTCTTTTATATACATACACACTCCCTCATAGTACTTGAAAGTATATAGTTAAAAATAAATGCAAATGAACCTAGAGAGAAAAACGAATTTACTACATAAAAGTTAATTGACTCAATTTGCATTTTTTATTAAAATCATTAATAGCAATTGCAACCAATTGATTTATTGTTTTGCACACACAATCATCTGATCACCCATATAAATGAATTTCAGTTGTGAATTTCACAATCCTTCCCTTCTTAAGATGCTACAAGCACCCTTGGTATCAGTGTATATGTACTCACAGGGCATTTCTTCACTCTTTACCACTTTCAGCTAAAGACTGAAAGAAAGAAGGGGAAAGTGGAACCTGTAAGAGGACCTGGAAGAATGGAAAACATCCTGCTCTTTCTCTGAACTTGGAGAGAAAAATCTGGACTTATAGAAAATGCAGGGTTACTTTCACCCCTCTCTCCTTGTGCCCTCACATCCACCCCAGAAGGGCAATTCGGTTTACTTTATTTCTGAGATTTAACAACAAGCTGGTGAGATTCAAAATGTTTATGCTCCAAGCGAGAGAACCTTTTTCATTGTTTGCCAATCTGTGTCAGATTTAATCTAGATCTGTAAACACAAGTACATTTTCGATTCTGTTGCAATTTCCTTAAATTTGCCCTACAGAAGAGGCTTTTTTGCTGTTGTTGTTTTCTCTCTTTCCTTTTTTTATTATTATTATTTTTTGTAACCTAAGAGTAAAAAAAAAAAAAAATCCCTGAACCAATTGGTCAATTGATTAACAAATTAACTGCTAAATAATGGATTGGGCCCTGTCGACATGGTGACAGGGTGCCCAGAATAAAATATGTCTCTACAATACTTCTTTGAACACATGCCTAACAAAGCAACACTTGCTTTTCCTAACTACTTTACACAAATGCCTAGAAACCAAATAGAAAAAACATGGGCTGATAATATTTTATCATTCATACAAGCTGAACAGAAATGGGCTTTACATTGAGAAATGAACAAAACTCATTTTCCTTCAAATTAAATTTTAATGTAGCAGAACTTTACATGATCCTTTGAACATAAATAAATGTAGGAAGACAACAAAATATTTTCCACTGCTAATTATACCATTTATACTGAACATGGTGTAAAAGTATACAAGAAATAATGTTACTAAGCAGACAAAAAAAATAGAGTGAAAGGAATTGGAGAAGGGAGGGGAGAATGACAGATCCATATAATGAAGTTTGTGTTATGTAAGAATTATCCTCTACAATGTTTCAAGTCGTGGTTATTTACTTAAAGGCTTTTAGTCTGGAATAATGATGATATGAATAATCATCAGAAACCAATGCTGTAGCTTAGAAACCTAGTCAGAAAGGATGTAATACGGCAAAAAGAAGAAGCTGTCTATTAAAAGGAGGACATTTAGGACTGCTCTTTACTGATAATATTCACACAAGTTCTGCAAAGAACATCACAGAGGAGAATAGTGCTTTCTCCTCAATCTACATTCTCCATTCATTTGGGGTTGTTTGGGCTGGTGGTTTTGAGGGGTGCTTGTGGATTAAGGTTGGAAGCAATTTTCAAATTGTCAATATGTACTATTTTCTTTGGCTGGATTTTCAAGCATTGTTCACACCATACAAAAATCAGTTGACTGTTGGAGAATTAGGTTGTGGAGCAGTTGATTGGCTTGTATAGCCAGAAATAACCTTTAAAAATTCCCCCTTTTATTAAGTTTGACCCATTTTTATTCAATAAGGGTTACTGAATACTCTCTGCACAGCTTGGCGCTCTGTGTGTGTGTATGAAGGAGTTTGGACATGGTCCAAGAGAATAAGGCTTACATCACCCGTAGAACCACAAGGAATATATTGAGAGATAAGATAAATAGATATAAAATAATGAGAAAAGATACCAGCCAGAATATCATAAGCATTTGATTTTGGTATTGATTTTATCTTGGTGTTGGTATAGGGTAAAAAGTGAACAAATTTTGGAGTAAACTGATTTAGGATTAATTATTAGTTTTCGAAAATTGTGCTTCCACTGAGAAGGCTAGATTGCCTTAACAAAATTTTGAGTGCACTCAAAAGTAGTGAGGTAATACTAAAAAATTGCAGAATTACCAGGGAGTATCTAGTGGAGGGCTGAATTCGGCATTTAGAGTCCTTCTTTCATTAAAGGCAGTAATCAGGTCCCTAAACAGAGACATTACTTTGCCGACTAAGGTTCATCTAGTCAAGGCTATGGTTTTTCCAGTAGTCATGTATGGATGTGAGAGTTGGACTGTGAAGAAGATTGAGCACCAAAGAATTGATGCTTTTGAACTGTGGTGTTGGAGAAGACTCTTGAGAGTCCTTTGGACTGCAAGGAGATCCAACCAGTCTATTCTGAAAGAGATCAGCTCTGGGATTTCTTTGGAAGGACTGATGCTAAAGCTGAAACTCCAGTACTTTGGCCACCTCATGCGAAGAGTTGACTCATTGGAAAAGACTCTGATGCTGGGAGGGATTAGGGGNGATGATTTGGGAGAATAGCATTGAAACATGTATAATATCATATATGAAACAAATTGCCAGTCTAGGTTCGATGCATGATACTGATGCTTGGGGCTGGTGCACTGAGATGACCCAGAGGTATGGTATGGGGAGAGAGGAGGGAGGGGGGTTCAGGATGGGGAACACGTGTATACCTGTGGCAGATTCATGTTGATGTATGGCAAAACTAATACAATATTGTAAGGTAATTGGCCTCCAATTAAAATAAATAAATTTATATTTTTTAAAAATTAAAAAAATAAAAATCCAAAATATATTCTATAAATCAATAGGAACAATACTAACCATCTAAAAGAAAGGTTAGCTAAGGATTTAAATTGGTATTTCAGATAAGAGAATGTAGAAGGTAGGAAAAAATATTCAACCTTACTACTATCGGGGAAATGAAAGTTAAAATAAAAATTACTGCTATGATCGTATGTCAGTACCTAAAATTGAAAATAATATCAATATAAGATATTAGGAAGGATTTGCTGCACAAGGAAATCTCCTGCAGTGCTAGTGGGAGCAAAAATTAGTGAAAATTTTTTATCAAACTCTTTGGCATCATCCAGCAAAATTGTAAATACTCATTCATTTTATCTTGGCAACTCTACTGCTAAGCATACATCCAGCAGAAATCACTGCAATTTGCATCAAAACACAAGTACCAAAAATGTTTGGAGTAGCATTTTCACAGTAGTTGAAAACAGGAAACCATCCAAACATCCTTTAAAGGTAGAATGAAATAATACCTTGTGACTGAAGTCACACAATGCAGTAACAGGAAGAACAGAAAATAAATGAACTACAATACAACTATGTCTAACAACATGGATGAACCCCCTCAAAAACATGATATTAAGGAAAGATACCAAATAGAAAATAGTTCATGTTTCAAGATATGATCTGTGTAAATGTCAAAGTATATAGATCTTAACTGTAGTCTTTAATAATCTATGCTTCTGTGATAAAATGATGAAGAAAAATAATTTTGTTCCACTACTGACAATCCTGGAAGAAGCAAAGTGCACCACCTGAAAGGAATGTGGCACTTTTAGGGGATGAATACTGTTCATTTTCTTCATTTGATCTTGGTAGTGGTTACATAGGTGTGTATATTGTGAAACATCTATTAAATTGTGATAAAACTATCCATGTTTTGAAAACTATCCAGTTTCTGTGTGCATTATAATTCACATGTGCACAAACATTTAAATCAAATATATGTATATTTTAATATCTATATGGTGAAAGGCTCCATAAGCCTTGGATTCTTCATATATAATAAAGTGATCAGAAGGTTTACTACTCAAAGCTTTTAGGACATGTGAGTGAGATAATTATTCAACACAGACTAAACACTCAACTGATTAAAAAAGTAGGTCTTTCATAAAGGTGAGAATTCTTCACATTTATTAAAATCAAAAGGGAAAAGAGATGAGTTAAATTACATGCCTAAACATTGATAAGATCTAAGTTTTGTTTGTTATGCTTTAAAATCTGGTTAAATCTGTCAAGCACATGTTTGGATGAATGTCTATCAAGAGTGTATGAGTGAGGATACCTGTGTTGAGTAAAAATATATCCAAATGATTATCAAAATATTTCACAAGGAAAAAATGCTTGCATGAAACATGAATGGTTATTTGCATCTCAATTCTAATAAAGTAGCCTAAAAAGGACAAAGCTTTGGTCCAATATCTTTACTGTTTAACCATTGGGTCATCAAAAAGAGACAAAAATTTGGAGTTATTCAATTATCCTTATCTTTATTTT
>SJYX01012329.1:38427-54158 GCA_006410675.1 Oreotragus oreotragus
ATTATACAGAGTGAAGTAAGCCAGAAAGAAAAACACCAATACAGTATACTAATGCATATATATGGAATTTAGAAAGATGGTAATGATAACCCTGTATGCGAGACAGCAAAAGAGACACAGATGTTTAGAATAGTATTTTGGACTCTGTGGGAGAGGGAGAGGGTGGGATGATTTGGGAGAATGGCATTGAAACATGTATACTATCATCTAAGAAACGAATCGCCAGTCTAGGTTCGATACAGGACACAGGATGCTTGGGGCTGGTGCACTGGGATGACCCAGAGAGATGATATGGGGAGGGTGGTGGGAATGGGCTTCAGGATTGGGAACTCATATACACCCATGGCAGATTCATGTCAATGTTTGGCAAAACCAATACAGTATTTAAGTTAAAAAAAATATTATTTTGATTTATTGTTTCATTACTGCTTTTTTCATCAAATTGTTTGGTGCCTTACTATGAATAGTGCATTTAATGCCTCATATATTGGATGCAAACATTATGTGCCTTTAAGAGTACATCAATGACCTTCTTTCTCTTTCTTCACTACCCCTCTTCCCAGGATAAACTAAATAATATTGGTCTTTACAATAGAGAAATTGACATGTATGGCAAAGGGGGAAAAAGAAACTGATAAATGTTACATGATTGATGTGACTGATGAGGCCTTTCCTTGTAGCTCAGATGGTACAGAGTCTGCCCGCAATGCAGGAGACCTGGGTTTGATCCCTGGGTTGTGATCCCTTGGAGAAGGGAATGGCTACACAACCAGTATTTTTGCCTAGAGAATTCCATGGACAAAGGAGCCTGCAGGCTAAAGTCCATGGAGTCGCATAGAGTCAGACACTACTACTTGTACACTTTTACATGATTGATGTTGGTGACAAGTGAAAATTATGGTGTAAGTTAAAGACATAGAATGCTTTCCTTCAAGTATACTAGTGAGAAATTACCACAGAAGGAGAACTTGTAAAATATTAGACTTCTTTTTTAACATAATGAAATTATATATTTTTTTTCCAAGGTTGATGGTATAAAAACAGTAAAAAAAGAATTAGTAATGAGAGGGAAGACTGAAAGATTAGAAAGTACTTACAAGCTTGTTTATAGACTGTAATATGCATTATAAAGTAGAATTTGGCTTAAAGAAGATGGTTCAATTACATCAATGAGTGCACAAAGAAACAAAAGATTATGTCATGTTGGCATGAGGATTATGTGTGAGGGCAGTTCAGCACTGAGGAAAGTGACTTGGTTTCAGAGTCTGGATATGCTCTTGGAGCATGGCCATTCAGATCGAGTGATTAAAGGGTAAAACAAAATATACATGCTTGATAAGTAAATGTGAATTCTGGACAAGCTCTCTCTGAATATCTTATATTCCATATACTCTAAATTTAGGTTCTAAAAGAAACTTTTATCTTTGTGTCTCATTATGAATTTTTGTTTTCATTATTTAAAAGAGGAATAAGCATGATGCAGTTATACAGACTATAAAAGTTCCAGGTATTTTGTGTATTTTTTTAAGTTTTAATATTTTTTGTGGTAAATGTAGGGCATTTGTAAAGCAAAACATTGCCTGAACATGACATCCATCCACTCACTCACTTAGTTCAGTCAGTAAGCATTTATTAAACCCCTCCTTTGTCTCAGGTACCTGAAATGAAGGGCTAAATTAGACCCAGTCCCTGGTTCCAGAATTCACAACTTTGTTAGAGAAGCTAATAAATGAAGAGAAAAACAGCAATGAACTGTTAACATTGTGTTCATATAAATAATAATGTCAGATAAAATTAGAATCCAGTAAATTATTTCTATCTCCTACAATAGCTCTCAATTTATTAAAAAACAATCTGGTATAATTGTATTAATATACTATATGAAAAATGAGTGTTTCCATTCTGTTCTTTATATACTTTTACAATAAATATGTTTTAAAATTATATTTTTAAAGATTAAGTAGTGATTCCAGGGATCATAATTCAAACAGAGAGAAAGGGTTATGTGCTGTTTAGAATAGTACATAAAATTAAACACATATCTAAGATATAAGTATATTTATATCATACAATTCTCTGTAGAAAAGGTTACTACATAGTGTTAGTTTTGACTCATTCGCAAAGAAAGTTTTTTGAATAATAAATATTCAAAAGTGTTTCCAATAAGAGTTAGAGATGTAGAGGTATAGAAAACCTGAGTCAATAGTCTAGGTAGGGTATAACACAAATGAAACCTGATTGAGTATTCTTTAACAATTCTTTAAGGTCTTTGATACTGCCATGAAAGTAAATTAAATGTAACATTTAGCACTAATGTGGAGGTTCAGATAAGTGCTATACATGAAGAATGTTTATAAAATCACATTAACAGTGATGTCTCTAATATAATTATCCAAGAGAGCTTTCAGGTTGTCTCAGAAAGAGAAGATATGTTACATAAGGCAACAATGGGCTTATGGGGACACAGCAAAGTTTCTAAGTAAAATGTATGTCTGTTGAGTCAATAAAACTTTTGCATTAATTACCTTATAAAATTTGAGATAAATTCTACTGGCAAACAATAAGGGCACATTTTGCTTTTAAGTTATACAAGAATTCAGCATAGTTTTAAAAATCCCATAAATAAATAGAAAGAACTAAAATATCTTATTTATAAATCAGTAATAATACAAGGAGATCCAACCAATCCATTCTGAAGGAGATCAGCCCTGGAATTTCTTTGGAAAGAATGATGTGAAAGCTGAAACTCCAGTTCTTTGGGCAACTCATGAGAAGAGTTGACTCATTGGAAAAGACTCTGATGCTGGGAGGGATTGGGGGAAGGAGGAGAAGGGGACAACAGAGGATGAGATGGCTGGATGGCATCACGGACTCGATGGACGTGAGTCTGAGTGAACTCCGGGAGTTGGTGATGGACAGGGAGGCCTGGCGTGCTGCGATTCATGGAGTTGCAGAGTCAGACACGACTGAACGACTGAACTGAACTGAACTGAACTGAATAATTTAAGGAAGATAATAGCTATAACAATAGATACCATTTAAAGGGCACTTACTATATATTGGACAGTGATTTTTACTTCACATGTGATTTCCCTTCATTATTCTCACAACCATTTTATGGCATACCTATGACTTACCTCAATTTGTTTTCCCATATAAGCCAAAAAGCTGAAGAGATCAAATCATTTGCTTAAAATCAAATAAACTGTGATGGTAGTTTAGTCATCACTGATCTGTTTTAACATTAAAAATGTTGAACTAGTTAATCTGTAAATAATGACATGGGATTCCACTGATAACTGATTGTCGAATTTAAATTATTTAATACTAAAGAGTATAAACATATACAACACAGTGTCTTCAATATTTTTTGTTTCAACAAGACCCTGTAAAGAGCTTCAGTTCTCAAAATATATTAATTTAAAAATTAAGCATATATTCTCATTATATATGGATGCCCAGTTATTTTAGGTAATCAGATTGTATTTTATCATAAGCATGTTCAATCCCTGGGTCAGGAAGATACCCTAGAGAAGGAAATGTCAACCCACTCCAGCATTGTTGCTTGGAAAATCCCATGGACAGAGGATCCTGGGGGGTACAGTCTGTAGGGTCCCAAGAGTAAGACACGACTTAGCAGCTAAAACCACCAAGGTAAAATGTGTACTTTAACTGTACGGTTTGTTTCCTTGGCTGTTTGGGGGACTGTTCTTTCCTCTATTTGCATTTTTCTTTACTTTTGAAAATTAATAAGGTCAGAAACAATATGATAATTTTATATGTATTTGAGACCTAGAAAAATAGGAAACAAAAGTGAAAATAAAATATAATTTGGAAAATATCAACCTTATGTTTTGAAGTTCTCAGGCTCAAAGAGAAATTCCAGAAAATCTGGAGAAAAAAAAGAATGACTGATTCATGGATCTGAGGCTTTTTTTTTTTTATTCTAAGAAAACAGTTTTGCTTCACCTCCCTCCCCTATTCATGCTATGTGCATCACTCTATTTTTAGCTTGCTTATAAAGGTGATGGTAAAGGATCTGCTTGCAGTGCAGGAAGCCTGGATTTGGATCCTTGGGCTGAGAAGGTCCTCCGGAGAAGGCTATGGTAACCCACTCCAGTATTCTTGCCTGGAGAATTCCATGGACAGAGGAATCTGGCAGGCTACAGTCTTACAGGGTTGCAAGAGTCAGATACAACAGAGTGACTAATACTCTAACCTTTTTTCATAGTGATATATATGTTAATTAGCAATTTATATTTTGCTTTACATAGTTGTAATTGATTTTATAAAGCTGGTAAAAATGGTTATTGAACATAAGCAAACTGGACAGTTGAAAGAATATGCCTGAAATTATTCCAGGTGGCTTCATAATATATACTTATTTTGTAGATCTAACAGTTTTAATTTCATATATCTCAAATTAGATATTGATAAAGTAGTTAGCATATATCATAACTGCCTTAAATTTTTCCCTGTTACCATCATTCAAATAATATTCAATTTTGCTATGATTTGGAAATTTATCTTAAACAATACTGTCATGATTTTAAAATACATTTGAAGAAATTTTGACTTTTCAAACATATATTCCAATGTATAAAACTGTATTTAATCCCACTACATGATACTTTTGATTATGTGTCATTTATTTTGAGCATATATGTGCCATTTATTTGGAGTAGTTTTAATTAAAACTAATGTTAATGAATAGATAAGTATTTATTATCTTTTAATAACTATGCTCCTTAAAAAATACATCTCCATGCATTTATAAATGTCACCTTTTCCGATTTATTTTTAAAAGTGAAGAGAATGTATGTGCGATCACTGGAAACCTTAACTGAAGTCCCCTTGTCTGTAGGACTTACATTTATCCTCTATGTCCTGTTTCTTTCATCTGCACCAAACTTTCAGAACATTAGCTAATCAATACCCACAACTCACCTCTAGATAAGGTCTTTATTGCTTGAGATGAGAAAACTTAAGAAGAGTTAAGTAACTTGTACAAGGTCAGTGTGAATTGGTGTCATCTGAGCTAAGCTTAGCATACAGATTGACTATCCCCATAGCTATTTCTACATTCTCTGGGCATAGTAGCTTCAGACAGACCTGTGAGAAAGAATCTCCTTTAAATGTGGGTCTTGATTACAATGTTTAAACATAGCTGTTAACATATTTCCAGTTGAGCATTTCCACATATTAACCAACACTTTTCTCAGGTAGATCTAGGCTTTTAAAAATTAACTACTGATTTTCCAGATTCATATTTTATAAACTATATATTGTTGGCTTAATGTTTATTTACTAAGTTCATTCTATCCCAAAAGTCAACTCATTATCATATTTCACCATTACACCATTTATTGAAAATATTAGTGTTAGAACTCATCTTGTTTTTGCAATGTAAAAACATTCTTAGTTATGGGTCTTAATTCAATAGATTGCTTTTAAAAATGATTCCAAATTATTAATTTCTCTGGTAGCTTTATAATTATTTTAAATATGTTTATATAACACTCCTCTTAAAAAATACATCTCCATGCATTTATAAATGTCACCTTTTCCGATTTATTTTTAAAAGTGAAGAGAATGTATGTGCGATCACTGGAAACCTTAACTGAAGTCCCCTTGTCTGTAGGACTTACATTTATCCTCTATGTCCTGTTTCTTTCATCTGCACCAAACTTTCAGAACATTAGCTAATCAATACCCACAACTCACCTCTAGATAAGGTCTTTATTGCTTGAGATGAGAAAACTTAAGAAGAGTTAAGTAACTTGTACAAGGTCAGTGTGAATTGGTGTCATCTGAGCTAAGCTTAGCATACAGATTGACTATCCCCATAGCTATTTCTACATTCTCTGGGCATAGTAGCTTCAGACAGACCTGTGAGAAAGAATCTCCTTTAAATGTGGGTCTTGATTACAATGTTTAAACATAGCTGTTAACATATTTCCAGTTGAGCATTTCCACATATTAACCAACACTTTTCTCAGGTAGATCTAGGCTTTTAAAAATTAAATACTGATTTTCCAGATTCATATTTTATAAACTATATATTGTTGGCTTAATGTTTATTTACTAAGTTCATTCTATCCCAAAAGTCAACTCATTATCATATTTCACCATTACACCATTTATTGAAAATATTAGTGTTAGAACTCATCTTGTTTTTGCAATGTAAAAACATTCTTAGTTATGGGTCTTAATTCAATAGATTGCTTTTAAAAATGATTCCAAATTATTAATTTCTCTGGTAGCTTTATAATTATTTTAAATATGTTTATATAACACTCCCAATATTTCAAAAAATCTAGTTATTTGTTTTTAATATATTAGATATTTATTAACAAATTATAATTTTATAACATATGGTCTAGTTTCAACAGATTGTTTCTGTTTCAACGCACCTATTGTATTTTTATTTTTCTGAAAGCTGGAGATGCTATTTTCAGTATCACCTCAGTGGTATTATTTCTATGCCTAGCACATCGTATCTTCACTTCAGTAAATATTTCAAAAAATCTAGTTGTTTTTAATATATTAGATATTAACAAATTATAATTTTATAACATATGGTCTAGTTTCAGCAGATTGTTTCTGTTTCAACGCACCTATTGTATCTTTATTTTTCTGAAAGCTGGAGATGCTATTTTTAGTATCACCTCAGTGGTATTATTTCTATGCCTAGCACATCGTATCTTCACTTCAGTCTGGTGTACTTTCTTGTCTCTACATTTTTATACTGACTGTGATCTATGGTTCCAGTAAAATCTGTGAGTATCAGAGCTCCTTGGATGCCACACACATTATTATTTTGCCGTGGGTTCTTATGCCCACTTTGACCAAGTTTCTGAAGCAGTCAACATTCATACAACCCACAAGTATTTAGCAGTACTGCTCTCAGGGACACTCAGTAATGCTTTTCTACTTTTCTTATCGGTCTGTCCTTAATCTTTTTTTTTTTTTTTCTTTCAGCCTGAATTTCTCTCTCATCCTGTTTCTTGAACTAATATTTAAATTATGCCTTTGTTTTATGCTATTCTTAGCTTAATTTTATGCCCTTTCCATTTTTTTATTTTGGTTAACAACACTCCTTTATCTTGTGCTAAATAAGTTGTGTGTGTGTGTGTGTATGATCTCTGTTATTCCATTACTGGATATTATAGCTCTTTTTTACTTATTCAGTGTACTCACCTAACCTTAACCTTAACCTCTGTGAGGTAATTCACATTATTCACCTTATATGATTACTTATTCACAATAAGCTATCTGTTCCAAATATAAGAGGGGGACATATTTTTCCATTTGACATCAATTACATTTGTTTCACTTACTTCACTCAATACATATGCCAGCTTCAAGTTAATTTTCTCTACTAATATTGAAAGTTATATATTCTGTGAAAGTATAAACTCATATTGGTCATCCTGAAAACTGCATGACCACAGTGTGAATTTTGGGATCATTACCTTGTCATTATTAGTCATTATTTTAGGAAAAGTAGTTGCTACTTGCTGATTACTTTAAAAGAAAACCTGCTATACATAGCAAAGTATCAAATCAAATGAAACTAACATACATGGAATGTAGCTGATACTGGATGAATACTGAAAATTGTTATTTTCTTTTTCATTTTCTTCACATAGATGTTGTAACTGCAATTACTCCAGCTTTGTGCTGATGGTTAGAACAGTCTTAAATGAAAGTCATGGTCAGAGAGCTAAGTTAACAACCAACCACTACATCTCATAAAGAAGTCTCCCCATGAGTAAACAGTTTAGAGTTTCATATCTTTATGATAAACCTATGTGTGTGTATGTGTGTCCAGCTATTGGCGACCCCATGGACTGTAGCACACCAGACTCCTCTGTTTTCCACTATCTCCAGGTGTTTGCTCAAATTCATGTTTGTCGAGTCAGTGATGCTGTTATATCTAACCATCTCCTCTGTCACCCTTTCCTTCTATTGCCTTCAGTCTTTCCCAGAATTGGTGTCTTTCCAACGGGTAGGCTTTTCACACCAGGTAACCAAAGTATTGCAGCTTCAGCAACAGTCCTTCCAATTAATTCAGGGTTAATTTCCCTTAGGATTGACTGGCTTGATCTCCTTGCAGTCCACCATGTTTTCAAGAGTCTTCTCCAGCACCAAAATCCAAAAGGATCAAAAAAGCACTCAGCCTGTTTTATGGTTCAACTCTCACAACCAAACATGACAGCTGGAAAAAAACAGAGCTTTGCCTACACAAATGTTTGTTGTCAAAGTGATATCTCTACTTTTTAATACACTATCTAGATTTGTCATCACTTTCCTTTCAAGAGCATGTATCTTTTAATATCATGGCTGCAGTCATCGTTTGCAGTGATTTTGGAGCCCAAGAAATAAAATCTGTCACTGCTTCCACTTTTTCCCCTTCTATTTGTCATGAAGTGATGGGACCATTTGTCACAATCTTTTTTCTTTTTATTTAATTTATTTTTAATTGAAGCATAACTGCTTTACAATATTGTATTGGGTTCTGCCACACATCAACATGAATCAGCCATAGGTTCCCCCCCTCTTGGATATCCCTCCCACCTGCCAACCTATTACACCCCTCTAAGTTGTTACAGAGCCTTCATTTGGTTTCCTCAGTCATACAACAAATCTCCACTGGCTATTTTACATATAGTAATATATATATTTCTATGTTGCTCTCTCCATCCGTCCCACCCTCTCCTTCCTCTCCTACCATCCTGTCCATAATTCTGTTCTCTATGTTTGCCTCTTCATTTTTGCCCCACAAATAGGTCCATTAGTACCACTTTTCTAGATTCCATATATATGTTAATTTACAATATTTGTTTTCCTCTTTCTGACTTACTTCACTCTGTATAATAGGCTTGAGGTTCATTCATCCTGAACTAACTCAAATACATTCCTTTTTAGAGGAGAGTAATATTCCATTGTATATTATTATGTACCACAGCTTCTTTATCCATTATTTTGTTGCTGGACATCCAGCAATACTCCTTCCCACCAGTAGGCATATATCCTGAGGAAACAAAAATTGAAAAAGGCACATGCACCCTAATGTTCATTACAGCACTATTTATAATAGGTAGGACATAGAAGCAATCTTATTATTTTTTTAATACTGAGTTTCAAGTCAGCTTTTTCACTCTTTTCTTTCACTCTCATCAAGAGGCTCTTTTGTTCCTCTTCACTTTCTGTCATTAGAGTGGTATCATCTGCATATTTGAAGTTGCTGATATTTCTCCCGGAAATCTTGATTCCAGCTTGTGATTCCTCCAGGCAGGCATTTCACATGATGTACTCTGCATATAAGTTGAATAAGCAGGGTAAAAATATACAGTTTTGCAATACTCTTTTCCCCATTTTAAACCAGTCTCATGTCTTTAAGAATTCTCCATGGTTTGTTGTGATCTACACAGTATAATAAGTTTAACTGTAGGCACAGATTATTTGGAAGATTGAGTGGCAAATTACGCACTTCAAGTTTCCATGGTGTGGCATTGCTCTCTCAGGATGTACCTCTAGCCCTGGTGACAAACTCCTTGCTCTCTTATTGGTGATGATTCCATATCCTTTTAAATGGGATGTGTTTAAGATATTTCAAATCTGACACAGTCTCGGGTTGACTAAGAAGATGCACACACNTCCATGGTGTGGCATTGCTCTCTCAGGATGTACCTCTAGCCCTGGTGACAAACTCCTTGCTCTCTTATTGGTGATGATTCCATATCCTTTTAAATGGGATGTGTTTAGGATATTTCAAATTTGACACAGTCTCGGGTTGACTAAGAAGATGCACACACTCTTAGACATACCAGTAACAGAAGTGCATCTTGTTTCTGCTTCAACACTCTCTACCTTTTGGGGCATTATAGGTTATTCAAGCCAACATCCTGCTCTCTAAAATTTTCAAGAAAAAGAGCATATCACTTATTTCTTAAACTTCAGGGGAAATTCGTTTTCTTCATCATGTATCATTATTTATCTCTGCACTGAGCAAATATCTATTCAAGGAGTAAGATAATAGCCATCCTTTCCTGAAAGAATGTTCCATCACTCCAAGTGGTTCTTATGGAAAAGTCATCTAATCTTAACATTATCCATCTATCTTTACTATTCAGTATGACTTCACAAAATGTCCTTACCTCAATAAACTTTCCTAAAATATCTAGTCTTTTTTTTTTTTAATACAGAGTGGTTGGTGTAACTATTTTTTAAATTAATTAATTAATTTTAATTGGAGGCTAATTACTTTTCAATATTGTGGTGGTTTTTTATCCACACATTGACATGAATCAGTCACAGGTGTACATGTGTCCCCTATCCTGAATCCCCTCACCCACCTCCCTCCCCATCCCATCCCTCTGGGTTGTCCTAGTGTGCCAGCTTTAAGTGCCCTGTTTCATGCATTGAACTTGGACTGGTTATCTATTTCACATACGGTAATATACATGTTTCAATACTCTTCTCTCATATCATCCCACAGAGTCCAAAAGTCTGTTCTTTATATCTGTGTCTCTTTTGCTGTCTCACATATAATGTCGTCATTACTATCTTTCTAAATTCCATATATATGTGTTAATATACTGTATTGGTGTTTTTCTTTCTGATTTACTTCACTCTATAAATAGGCTCCAGTTTCATCCACTTCATTAGACTTTCCTGGTGGCTAAGACGGTAAAGCATCTGCCTACAATGCAGGAGACCCAGGTTCGATCCCTGCATTTAGATTTGGGATCAGATCTGTGGCTTTTATTATGTTGAGGTGTATTCCTTCTATGCCTGCTTTCTGGAGAGTTTTTATCATAAATGGGTGTTGAATTTTGTCAAAGGCTTTCTCTGCACCTGTTGAGATAATCATATGGTTTTTATCTTTCAATTTGTTAATGTGGTATATCACACTGATTGATTTGTGAATATCGAAGTATCCTTGCATCTCTGCAATAAAACCCACTTGGTCATGATATATGGTCTTTTTAATATGTTGTTGGATTCTGTTTATTATAATTTGTTAAGAATATTTGCATCTATGTTCATCAGTGATATTGGCCTCTAGTTTTCTTTCTTTGTGGCATCTTTGTCTGATTTTGGTATTAGCGTGATGATGGCTTCACAGAATGAGTTTGGGAATTTATCTTCCTCTGCAGTTTTTTGGAATAGTTTGAGTAGGATAGGTGTTAGCTCTTCTCTAAATTTTTGGTAGAATTCATCTGTGAAACCATCTGGTCCTGGGCTTTTGTTGGTGGAAGATTTTTTATTACAGTTTCTATTTCTGTGTTTGTGATGGGTCTGCTAAGATTTTCTGTTTCTCCCTTGTTCAGTTTTGGAAGATTATACTTTAATAAGAATTCATCCATTTCTTCCAAGTCGTCCATTTTTTTTGGCATATAGTTGCTGATAGTAGTCTCTTATGATCCTTTGCCATTCTGTATTGTCTGTTGTGATTTCTCCATTTTCATTTTTAATTTGTTGACTTGATTCTTCTCCCTTTTCTCCTTGATGAGTCTGGCTACTGGTTTGTCTATTTTATTTATCTTCTCAAATAACCAGTTGTTGATTTTTGCTATAGTTTCCTTTATTTCTTTTTCACTTATTTCTGCCCTAATTTTTATGATTACTTTCCTTCCACTAACCCTGGAGTTCCTCATTTCTTCTTTTTCTAGTTGCTTTAGGTATAAAGTTAGGTTATTTATTCGATTTTTCTCTTGTTTCCTGACGTAAGCTTGTATTGCTATGAACCTTCTCCTTAGAGCTGCTTTTACAGAATCCCATAGGTTTTGGGTTGTCATGTTTTCATTTGCATTTGTTTCTATGCATATTTTTATTTCCTTTTTGATTTCTTCCAAGATTCGTTGGTTATTCAGAAGTGTGCTGTTTAGCCTCCATAAGCTCATATTTTTAATAGATTTTTTCCCCCTGTAGTTGACATCTAGTCTTACCACATTATGATCAGAAAAGATGCCTGAAGTGATTCTAATTTTTTTGAATTTACCAAGGCTAGGTTTATGGCCCCAGATGTGATCTGTCTTGGAGAATGGGTGTAACTGTTTTGCACAGAGTTTAAAAGGTATGCATTATATTTTTACAAAAACTGAAAGAGCTACCAGGAATCTCGGTGTTATTCTCATAGCATTTATGACTTGTTTTCAACTTTAGAGCTTTAGGATCACAGATAAAATTATGTTTAATACTGTTACATATGTTTTTTACCAGGTATCAATTTTGTTACATATATCAGTGTTGCATATATCAACATGAGGTATTGAATTTACCAATTCAACTTTTGTATCAGTGTATTTAAAAATGATTCAGCATAAATATAATGGTTGTTTAAACTTCCAAACAACAAACTTACAATTTTAACTTAATTCCTTATATCTAACAAAACATTCAATTGTACAACATGTATATATCAAAATTAAAAAGGAATATTACCAGCTGCTAAAAAGAATATTACCAGTTCAAAAAAAAAGTTGAACTAAATTTAATGTTACTTAGGCACATATGGGACAAAACATATAGCCAAAAATATTACTACCAGGATAAAAAATTATATTTTATAATAGCTTCTTCAAAAATAATCAAAGGATATTTCACTGCTGCCTAACATTATACATCATAAATATTGCTAAAAGGGATTTAAAAATATAAGAAATTGTACAATATTGAAATGAATTTAATATAATATCAGAAAGAACAATTTAAATTTTAATATTCAAAAGTCCAAGTCTACTCAGATCAGTTTATTAGTAAATATCAACACTTTCTACAGAGAAACAGTTTATTTCCCATAAAGAAAGCAACATATAAACAAAAACCTTACTGAAGACACAACCTGATTCTAAGGAGCAGATGCTAATCAATAATTTGATATCTAAAATCAAATGATAAGGGATTAATGGAAAACATTTCTTCATAAAAGAGTAATTTGAATCATTATACTTCATGTTTGTAAATTAGAAAAACTTTACAATATAAATTATGTTTCTCAAACTTTCATATAATGGATATGCTTTAAAAATTAGTGAGTAATTGTCAATAAATAAATAAATTTAGGTATCTATTATTCACCATGGGTGATATTTTCATTAAGAGGAGATTCAATCATCACTTCTAAATTCCAATAACTCTTTGTGGAGAAATGATTTATCTAATAAACTCCACATGGTAATAAATAGGTAAAATCAGAGGATCAAAAGAATAAATAGAAAATTATAATTACATCTTAAATTTTATCTTTCTGGAATAATGCTGCTAATATAAGCATTGATAATATAGATGATATAGTTCCATTACTTTTCACCTAATTTGTCTCAGTTTACATCTTATAATTGGATAAAATAATTTAAAATCATGACCTTAACTTTGTCTAACACAGTAAGTAAATAAAAATGCATGATCATAGCCTTGAGTTTATGATTGATTTCAAGATATTTTCAATAGCCTACTGGTGTAATTCTATCTTTATATCACACAGATATGTCCATCTTAACATAGCTTGTAATGAATTCTTTATCTTTGACCTGAAACATTTTCCCTTATTATATTCTCCATGTAAGTGAATTATACATCTATATTTGATTGATTTCAAGATATTTTCAATAGCCTACTGGTGTAATTCTATCTTTATATCACACAGATATGTCCATCTTAACATAGCTTGTAATGAATTCTTTATCTTTGACCGCAAACATTTCCCCTTATTATATTCTCCATGTAAGTGAATTATACATCTATATACACCATCATTAAGGTGTTTTAACTTCATATTCTGGTCTCTAGTACAAAGGTAGTAAATAATATTTCATTAGACTTCTAATTTTGACTTCCAATATTTCAACTTCTTTATTTCTTTCCAGGTAATTAAGGGTAATATTAAGTGTGACTATTACATTCTTTGAACAATGAAAGATAAAAGGAAATGATAACTATTACTTCCAGGATTAAAACTGTGATTTCTCTTGAGTAATTTTCTATGCACGATTTCTCTGTCGTGACAAATGTGGATGCTAATTTTGGAAGCTAGGGCGATATTAACCCACCTCAAAGTGTCATGAAGAAGACTTTGTATTTACAAATCAATGTTAATTCTGCTTTAAGACATCACAACCTAGACTATCCTTGTGAATACTCTATTACATGTATTAAAACATAATGATTAAATATTTGAATTAAAATTATTTTGAAATTCTAGTCTCTTTCCCTCTTCTATCACATAGGCTTCTAATAATTGCTGAGTTTATCTTTCACTTATCTTTCCCCCCAGAACTGTTTTTATTGCTGTACAACGTTTATTTATTTTTAATGGGAAGATAATTGGTTTATAATGTCATGTTGGTTTCTGCCATAAAACAACATGAATCAGTCATAAGTATACAGATATCCAGGCTTCCCTGTTAGCTAAGATGATAAAGAATCCACCTCCATTGCAGGAGACCCAGGTTCCAATCCTGGGTTGGAAATATCCCCTGGAGAAGGCAATGGCTACCCACTTTAGTATTTTTACTTGGAAAATCTCATAGACAGAGAAGCCTGTTGGGCTACAGTCCATGGGGTCACAAAGAGTTGGACATTACTTACCAACTAAGCACAGCACAATAGAATTTTTTATTAGATATGAAGTGTGAGAGAAAAGTCAATGAACCCCAGTTTCTTTTCTAAGCAATTAGATGGAATAATATACTATCAACTATGTTAGGGGAAAGTCTGGGATTCAAATTTTAACATTTTAAATTTGATAGTAACATGGAAATGTTGAGTAGCTATTTGGATATGTGTATCAGGAGCTAAAAAATGTTCTGGAGTATTTCTTTAAGACCAGGAATCCCCCTTGATTGACCTTCCATAATAATATACTATCAACTATGTTAGGGGAAAGTCTGGGATTCAAATTTTAACATTTTAAATTTGATAGTAACATGGAAATGTTGAGTAGCTATTTGGATATGTGTGTCAGGAGCTAAAAAATGTTCTGGAATATTTCTTTAAGACCAGGAATTCCCCTTGATTGACCTTCCATATGCTTATTTTTTAAACCAGGTATTGTGTTAATAGTGCAAGTCAGTGTCTTAGTCAAATATTGACTTTCTTTGATATATTATTCTCGACAAAAATAATGAAAATTAACTTAATTATGTAAAGCCATGCATCTTATTTACTTATATGCTAACTAAGACCCTTATAAAATTTATATAAAAGATGTTGTCTAACTATTGAGAATATCCTTACTGGAATAGGAGTTTTATCATTTTTTTCCTCCATAAGCTTTTGTTCTACCACAAAGTCACTCTCTATTATTCAATAATTTCAAGTTAAGCATAGTTCTATTGAATTTTACTAGTAAATGAGATTTTTTCCTTCCAAAGATGCCTTGTATTGCTGTTCCTTTGTGATTTACCTATCTTTTCCAAGTAAATTCACAAATATTTATATGTTTGTGCACTATGATCATAGATGTTTAGAGTGTCATTTATCATTTAATTCTGCCATGCCCAGCATCATTGATTGTTCTTTGAAGCAGAATGGTTTCAAGAAATGTCTGCATCCTTTGCAAAATAAACAAGTCAAACTTCCCAACACATATGAGCCTTACATAAAATTACACAAGTTGAGTTTGGTGATTGTTGGCTTTAAGCATAATAAAATTAGACATTCTTACTTAAGATTCAGTTTTATTCTCAATATGATTCTTTAGTATTCATTGTATTTTAACA
>SJYX01012329.1:74571-100127 GCA_006410675.1 Oreotragus oreotragus
CTCAGCCTTCTTCACAGTCCAACTCTCACATCCATACATGACCACAGGAAAAACCATAGCCTTGACTAGACGGACCTTAGTCAGTAAAGTAATGTCTCTGCTTTTGAATATGCTATCTAGGTTGGTCATAACT
Source organism: Oreotragus oreotragus (assembly GCA_006410675.1). Taxonomy (NCBI): domain Eukaryota; kingdom Metazoa; phylum Chordata; class Mammalia; order Artiodactyla; family Bovidae; genus Oreotragus; species Oreotragus oreotragus. The sequence goes on from SJYX01012329.1 coordinate 74,705, forward strand.
TTTCTTTCAAGGAGTAAGCATCTTTTAATTTCATGGCTGGAGTCACCATCTGCAGTGATCTACTTCATATCAATGAAGTCAGTTTAGTAAATTGCTTCCACTTTCAAAATTAATGAATTTCAAAACTAGTATGTCCCATCATGTTGCATTATCTTTCTCCCAAACAAGATGTTCTATTCTTGAATTTTTTTGCTTGTTTTATTTTGACAGTCTCAAATAATTCTGGTAAAGTAGCAGATACAGCCAAACCATCTCCTAATATCTTAAAAGGGCATTTGTGAAAATGCTCATTTTATATTAATTAAAAGAGCAAAAATAGTGCATGTATGTACATCCTTGTGTATGTGTGTGCATGTTGTTTGGTTACTAAGTAGCATCCCCATGGATTGCAATCCACCAGGATTTTCCAAGAATACTGGAGTAGATTGACATTTTGTCTTCCAGGGGGTCCTCCAGACCCAGTAACTGAGCCCACCATCTGCTGCGTTATAGTTGGATTCTTCACCACTGAGCCACCAGGGAAGCCCCATGTATGTATGTGTATATATATAACTATACACACACACATGTGTGTGTGTTCATGCATGGTATTATTCATGTCTGACTCTTTGTGTCCCCATGAACTGTAGCCTGCCAGTATCCTCTGTTCATGGAATTTTCCAGGCAAGAATACTGGAGGGAGCTATCACATCCTCTTCAATGGTATATTCCAGACCCAAGGATCAAACCAACATTTCTTGCATCTCCTGCATTGACAGGCAGATTCTTTACCACTGAACCACCTGGGAAGCCCATATGTGCATATAGTATATATATGCATCTATATATCTATTCATGAATCTGTATATATATATATATATTCATGTAGGCATAAGTAAACACTGTTACACACTTTAAATATATAGATACAAGTTACACTGCCTCTTTTGCTTTCTTCTTAGTACTGTTTTCCTATACCCCAACGCTACCTTGTTCAGGGTTCAATAAATCAATGAAGTGCTTAGTTGAAAGAGAAAATAAAGCTATATTTTATCAAATATGTATAATGTGCCAAGTTGATCAACCTTGGTATGACATGAGGATCGCTGGACCAATTACTGGTTTTTAGTTTCTTTTCTCAGCAGTTGTGTTTTTAAGGATTTGTATTTTATGAATTTATTCTTTCTTAGACTATTTCCAAAGAAGAAGGAAAAATACCTACTTTAATGGAATATAATTCATTCTATTTGCAATTAGTATTTGACTCCATTGAATTCTAGATCTAAAATGAATTATGGTATCATACTGAATTTATTTTCTCCATATTATAAAATAATTCTCAATTTCATGATTCTAATAATTGTTTAATTATTACTCAAGACTGCATCAATTATCCCCAACCATGCTGAGAAAATAAGTAATAAGAAAACAGACAGATGATGAAATAACTTAGAAGGATAGAATAAATTGTCATTTTCCCATTTTCATTTTATGTTGTGCAAATTATTACATCTTTTGAGAATGAATTTTATAAAAAAGTAGGATAGTATTTATGTAGTCTGCTTTCCGGTTCCTTGAACACAGTTGAGAATTAAAACTTTTTATTCTCCAACCATGAGAGCAAAGAGAAGAAATGTGACATTCCACAGTTCTAAGATAAATCCAGTGAGAAGATGGCCATACTTAAAGGAAAAGAGAGCAGCACTCTTGAACTCTACTGGTATAGTGAAATCATTTGTATCAGTGAAGTCTCAGACTATGTATTTTTAGATTATGATATCGTAAATAAATTTGCTGAAACTCAAGAATTGATCACTAAACAATATACCTCCAAGAAAAAATGCAAATATAGTATTAATCTCTTTTGTTAGTCATTTAAAAGACTGAGTTTCATGTAACAGTTTTGAGTAAAAATCTATATGATCCCATGTTGTTAAAAAGTATTTGCACCAGTATCCTTTCATCTCCAGTGATGCTTTACTTATTAAAATAGTTCTACTATGTTTAAAAATATTATTACTTAGTAACATTGCTTTCAGTATATCTTTAGTCTTATACCTGTAAATTACTTAGGAAATAACTTAAAATATGTACACAAAGTTAAATAAAATTAAAGGTTTCATGCTGCCCAGAAAATAAACATTTATGGCTCTTGTTCCTGTAATCTGAGAGTTAAATATCTTAATTTTTCACACAAAAAAATCCAACAACAACAAAAAAAAAATTTTTCTTGAATTTGCATTTTGAAACTGAGTTAATTCAGCTAAGATTGTACAAAGAAAAAGTATATTAAGCGAAATCTTCAAAACCATATATCCTAATTCTGAATTATACTTTCTTTCTTTTATACCATGTAAACACACTCCAAACAAGGAAAAAAAATTACCCTAGTCCTCTGACAATTTCCAGGAACTTTTACTAAAGAAACGCAACAGAGATTTAATATTAAAAGAAATAGCAATGAAATTGAAATATGCATTTCTTTACTATGTTCATATTTTAAATATTTATTTGTTGAACATTTTTCATACATTTGATAACATATAATATTCAGACAAGAGAACAGAGAAGCCCTTGTTATGTCTGTCCTCAAAAGAATTTTCCTGGTCAGGAAACATGGTTTAATTTCTTAGAACAATTATGAATTTAGAGGATGGTTTCCAGCAGTAGTACAGATTAATAATACAGAATCTTACAACAAATAGATTTAAAGCTTAAAATCATGCAGTGAAATATTTGGATATGAAAATCTTCTTATACAGAAAATATTGCATTGTCTTAATAGATTTTGGTAAATAGACTATATAAGGTAACCAGCTAGTTTAAGTTATACTGTAAATGTAGCAAGGTAGTAAATTAATACTTCAAAATTTGTAACATATATGTAGATTCCTTTGATATTATAGGTTTTGTGCACATATTTGCTAAGTAAACTAATATCTCATTGGGAAGAGATTACTCTTCAGTGTGACAGTTAAATTTATGTGACAGTGTAGCTAGACTAAGTGATACCCTGATAGCTGGTAAACCATTATTTCTGGACGTATCTGTGAAGGTGTTTCTGGAAGGTATTATTCTCACTAGTGCAGTGAGCATTGTCCAATACTTTGAGAGCCTGAATAAGACAAAAAGGTGGAGGCAGGATGAATTATTTGTTCTTTGTTGAATTGGAACATTAGTCTTCTCCTCCTCTCAAATTTTACCACTCCTGGTTCTTGGGCCTCTGATTCAGATTAAGACCTAAATCCTTGGCTTCCCTGGGTTGTCAGGTCTTCAGGTTTGGACTAGACCTATATCAATGGCTTTCCTGCATTTCCAGCTTGCCGATGACAAACCATGAAATTTCTCCATCTTTATAATTGTATAAACCAATCCTTAATGATAAATCTATTTTTATTCTTATATATATATATGTGTGTGTGTTTATATAAAGGAATATCTAGTAATAATGATGCTACTAATGACAACAACTGTAATTTATTGTATACTATATGCTCAGCACTTTTTAAGGTGCATTATTTATTGAGTTTATGATTCACAGCATTATAGAAACGTTAATGAGGAATAGATTTCAATACTGAAAGGGTGGTCAGGGTAGACCTATAGAAAAGGCAAGATCTGGACAAAGAATATAAAGAGATTAAATAATCTTCAGTTCAGTTGTCGCTCAGTCATGTCCGACTCTTTGCGACCCCATGAAGCACAGCATGCCAGGCCTGCCTGTCCATCACCAACTCTCAGAGTTCACTCAAACTCATGTCCATCGAGTTGGTGATGCCATCCAGCTATCTCATCCTCTGTTGTCCCCTTCTCCTCCTGACCCCAATCCCTCCCAGCATCAGGGGCTTTTCCAGTGAGTCAACTATTCACATGAGGTGGCCAAAGTACCGGAGTTTCAGCTTCAGCATCAGTCCTTCCAATGAACACCCAGGTCTGATCTCCTTTTAGATGGACTGCTTGGGTCTCCTTACAGTTCAAGGGACTCTCAAGAGTGTTCTCCAACACCACAGTTCAAAAGCATCCATTCTTCGGCACTAAGCTTTCTTCACAGTCCAACACTCACATCCATACATGACCACTGGAAAAACCATAGCCTTGACAAGTTAGACCTTTGTTGGCAAAGTAATATCTCGGCTTATAAATATACTATCTAGGTTGGTCATAACTTTCCTTCCAAGGTGTAAGCGTCTTTTGATTTAATGGCTGCAGTCACCATCTGCAGTGATTTTGGAGCCCCCCAAAATAAAGTCTGACACTGTTTCCACTGTTTCCCCACCTATTTCCTATGAAATGATGGGACCAGATGCCATGATCTTAGTTCTATGCTCTCTAGGTTGGTCATAATTTTCCTTAAAATTCAAATATTCAAAATATTCAAGAAAGAGAGAACAGGGTGAGGGCATAGGCTTTGAGTTATTATTGTTTGCTTGCTTGCATGGAGGGTTTAAGGAAGAAAAGGAAGGCTATGTAATGAGAACAGAATTAATACAGAAGAGGAGAGTGATGGCAGACGAGATCAGAAACGTAGTGCAGCAAATAGAGAGGGACTTTAGCAGAAGGGTAATGAAACATTCCAGTTTCCCAGGACAATTTTTTTTGGCTGAACTAAGTAGGATCTTAGTTCTCTGACTACTGGGGATCAAACCGCTCTCCCCTGCAGGGGAAGCACAAAGTCCCAACCACTTGACCACCAGAGAAGTTGCCAGGACAACTTATTTTTATAGCTACAGTTCTGGCATAATTACTCTCTTTCTTTCACTCTCTAATTTGGTCTTCCTACTTATAGGTTTCATAGCTTTCTTACCTTGGCTTTTACAATGAATGTAGAGTAGTCATGCAAATTTTTAAGCAGAAGAGTGAAGTGATCTGATTTATGTTCTTAAGGATAATTTTGGTAGCTGTGCATTTGGAGTCTAAGTTCTTGGATATTAGTAGGGAGAACTCATTAGAAAGCTATGGAAATCCAGGTGAGAGGTAATGGAGCTCAGCTAGATGGATTTAGTGGCTCAACACTAAATCCAAGAAGTGCTTGGGATTTAATATATTTTAAGGAGAGCTGGCATGATTTTATGAATATTTGAATGTAATGTTTTAAAAATAATGGATTCTAGGCAAAATAAAGATTTTCTTTTTGGCCTGAGATACTAAAAAGAAGAATTATCCATCAACTGAAAATAATGAAGCTTACATGTAGATAAGAATTTTGTAAGATGATCCCAAGTTTACACATTTCCATATTAAATTTAAGTTGTTTAAAATATAATCAGATAGTGATGAAGGTATATTTTAGGGATGATAATTTAAATTATAAAAGAATCAAGGGTTTGAGACAAATTTGAAGATTATCAATATATAGGTAGTATTTAAGCTATGAGTCCTAGTTCAATTCATCATGTACTAGGCTCAAGGTCTCTTCAATTTTAAAAGTCAAAGAAAAGAGAATGATGCAGAAATGGAGATCAAAGTGCAACTCCAGCATATAGGGAAAAATGCCAAGAAAGTATTCAGTCTTGAAAGTCAATTGAAAAAAGATATCAAGGAGAAAATAATTGTATAAAATGATTCTGGTAAATCAAATAAAAACAAGATACAAACGGACCATTCATTAGCTTTGGAAAACTTTATTATCATTGGTGACACTGATAAAATTGGATTAAGTGTTATGATTAGAAGTCAAGAGCCTGACAGGAATGGAAGAGAGCATGAGGGGAGTGAAACTGGAGACCTCAAGTCCATCCTCAGAAAAATATAGCTGACCAATAGAAAAGAAAAAGAAAAAGCTTAATAGCAATCAATCAAGGACCAGTATGCAGAGAGGTGGGTTTAAACCATTTACTTCCTTGGCCCTTTCCCATTTCCACCACTCACTGAGTAAGCAACATTAAGGAAGATAGAAACTTCTTTAACCCTAGATTTATAGTAAAATGTTTTTACTAAATTATTCACCTTAATATATTGATAGAGATGGTAGTGTTTAATAGAGTGAAGTAATATTCAATAAAATTTATTAGATTGAAATCCTCTATTGAAAATTTCTAACATATAGTAAATTCTCAAAAGTCATTTCTGTTCTTGTTATTATTGCTACTGTAGAACTACTATTGCTACTAATATTCTCTTCAATTGCTATTCAGTTTTTACTTAATTCAGAGGTGCTGGGTAGTTCCTTGAATCTTCTTTCTCCCTACATTTTCATATCTTTTCCATTTTCCCCATCATCATCCTGCCAACATCTCTTTCTCTGAGGCTGAATTCCAACTAATAAGCAAGCATACAAAGCAAACAAATTTTATTTTGTTTAGTCTTTGTAAACAACTAGTTATTCTTATATTCTTCAAATTACATTCATAAGATAAAGAATTATCTTTATTGATAAGATTTCTCTTAACTTATAACTCCCTCTCAGGAATGACATCAAGTAGAAAGATGAATTTGGAGGAAGTAGATTTATTAACTATGTTTCTAACATTCCACACTTTCCTGGCTCAAGATATTTTCATGTACTGCACACTCTGCTTAATATGTCTACATCTTTCCTCTCTGCTAATTATTACTTGTTTTACTCCAGGGTTCCACATGGCTTCCAAAGGCATTCAAATAGAAATTGGCCCTAGCCTACATAATCATTTCAGGTATACTGCATATTTATTCCACTTGCATTTTTTTACTGTGGTAGTTTTTGTGAGTGTGGGTTAGACAAACAATAAAAAAATAAAATTGTAACAAGTGCCCATCTCCCATTGCCTCTCTTTCAATCCCAGGACAAAGTATTCTGACATTCTCATTTTTGGAATGAATGAGAATGATAGTAAACATGACTCATTTTCACAGACTACAAACCTTACTCTTTCATCTTATTTATATAAATCATTAAACAAAATTGCTATTACTTATCATAAACTTTGGTATTATTACAGAACTGAATTCCTAGATTGCAAAATATGTTCTTGTTTTGTCCTAATCTTGATATTTTGAGTAATAATATACTGTTAAAAATATCAACATTGTAAAAAGAACAATAAAAACTGAGGATAGCATGTGACACTGAGAATTATTTAAGGCCACAGAACTACAGCAATGACCAGGGATTACCCTTTACTCCAAATAAATACCTGTAAAAAGAAAAAAGAGGAAGTGTACAGTATTGTGAAGTGTCCAGAATGAGAAATTCTTTTTCTTTACTTTGTTGAGCAAAGAAGGGAGTACCCAATCCAACAACAAATGAATCACCTTGCAACAAAGCCAGTTTGTTGCTTTATACGATCTTATATCAAGTTCTACTCTAGAGCATCCAAGAAAATGTAATATAGTAGAATTATTCTTGAGAGACTATACATGTATCTCCAAATGTTTGGAAATAACTCTGAACACAGACTGATGCTTAATTTATAAAGATGAAAAATGTAACTAGAGTCATAAAAATAAGAAAACCATAGCTCTCATTTCATTGGAATTTAATTAGACACTATGACATTTGTGTGATGATCATATTCCCTAACTCAGTATAGAGTACCAGGCACAAATATGGGCATTTGACCAGAGCTGCAACTGGAATATCTCACTAAGATAGCCACTTGTAGTTTTCATAAATATCCTGGTTCACTCACACTCTTAATCTCTGGTACTAAAAGGGACTTGCCTTAATGAGAACAAAGTGATAGTCACTCAGTCGTGTCTGACTCTTTGTGACCCCATGAACTGTAGTCCACCAGGCTCTTCTGTCCATGGAATTCTCCAGCATCAATACTGGAGTGGGTTACCTTTTTCTTCTCCAGATCTTCCTAACCCAGGTTCCCTGGGTCTCTTGCATTGCAGACAGACTCTTTACCAACAGAGAAACCAGGGAAGACATCAAAGAGAACAAATTAGTGTCACAAAGTCAGATATTAACTTCCATCTCCATAACTTCTATCACTATTAAATCAGGAGGATGACTTAAGTGTGCATTAGAAGGTGGGAAAAACATAAATTTTAAATTGGCTTGAAATCGAAATTTTAAATCAGGCTTGACCAGGGTCTCCTGCATTGAAGGAGGATTCTTTATCAATTGAGCTATCAGGGAAACCCTTAACTTTTCATAAACAAAAATGACCAGAAAGTTATAAAATGTGTCAAAGACATTATTTAGGTAATGAAGAATAAGGATATGATACAGAACAGCTATATAGGAAATACAAATAACATTTTAAATTTATGCTACTTTTGAGATTCCTTTTTAAACTAGGGGCTTCACTGGTGGCTCAGACAGTAAAGAGTCTGCCTTCAGTGCTGGAGACCCAGGTTCAATCCCTGGATTGGGAAGATCCCCTGGAGGAGGGAATGGCAACCCACTGAGGCATTCTTGCCTGAAGAATTCCATGAACAGAGGGAGACTGGTGAGCTAGAGTTCATAGAGTTGCAAAGAGTTGGACATGACTGAGTGACTGATGCTTTCACTTTAATACCTAAATATTAATAGAAGAATATTATATGTTACTTAAACAGGACAAGGGGAAGAGAAAAATTGGTATTTTTTCCAAGTTTCTTCCAGCCATAATTAACAAATAATATATACATTGTGAATGGAGTAGGAAATGGCAACCCACTCCAGTATTCTTATATGGAAAATTCCGTAGACAGAGAAGCATAGCGGGCAACTGTCCATGGAATTGCAGAGTCGGATACGACTGAGAAACTGAGCACACATACATTATGAAATGATTGCCACATCAAGCCAATTAACATATCCATCACCTCAAAGTCCAAATATCCCACCCCAGTTGGAGATAACAGACAGATGACCAGTGGAGAAAGATCCACATACTTTCTGTACACATCTTCTCCTTCTGGAAATAGGATATAACTCCTCATTCCTTCAAATGTGGGTTGCTTTTAAGTACACCCTTTAAAAAATACAGTATGAAAAAGGGAGAAAACAATAACTTTACTGTGTAGAAACTAATCAGTACTGCCTTAGTCAGGTGATTAATGTTAAGATCAATAGTCATACGTGATATGATATCATTTGATATGATGTGAAAAGAATGGCAATTTACCTCTGTGGTCAACCTCCTCCAAACCTGTAACCCCAGCCAAATAACAAGAATTACATCAGAAAAATCCTAAGAGATAGTTTTCAAAATATGTACCAGCATCCCTCAGAATTGTCAAGGTTATTGAAACACAGATATCCTTAAAAATGTCACCACAGTCTACAGCTAAATATAATATACCTACCATGACATGACAACTAAATGGATAGACTTCTGGAACAAAAGAAAAAAGGACATAGGGAAAAACTAAGGAAATATCAAGTATGAATTTTTATTAATTATGTTCTACTATCTGTTCATTAATTGTGATAAATGTACCATACTAATGCAAGATATTAATAACAGGGGAAATCAGGTGGTAGATATACAAGAACTCTCTGTATTATGTTGACAACTTTTCCATAAATTTAAATCTATTCTAAAATTTTAAAAGGCTACTAAAAATATCAAAATAATCAGGTATGTTAAGTGACACATTAGCCAATCAGAAAGCCCCAGATGAACAAGACTATATTGATTTGAGTAACAAATAAATAAAATAGTATTATACAACAATATAGAAAATGTATGCTTATGCTGCTGCTGCTAAGTCACTTCAGTCGTTTCTGACTGTGTGTGATCCCATAGATGGCAATCCATCCAGCTCCCCCATCCCCGGGATTCTCCAGGCAAGAACACTGGAGTGGGTTGCCATTTCCTTCTCCAATGCATATGTTCATGAGCCTATACTAAATAAATAATGAGTACAGGAGAGGTAATCTTCCCCATAAAAGGTCTGTTAGTTGCTCAGTCATGTCCAGCTCTTTGTAACACCATGAACTGTAGCCCTCCAGGCTCCTCCATCTATGGAATTTTCCAGGCAAGAATATTGGAGTGAATTGCCATTTCTTTCCCCTGGAGATCTTCCTGACCCAAGGATCGAGTCTCCTACATTGCAGGCAGACTCTTTACCATCTGAGCCATCAGGGAAGCCTACCCCATAAATAAATTGTATTAATGTTAATATATACATATATTCCCTCTTTTAGGAGATAGAAATTAATTAGGCTTTGCTTGAGGGTGGGCTACACACAGTGACTTTCTTCTGAAGAATATAATATAGAAAGGAAAATTAATAATTTTTGCAATGGATGAATCTGAAACAACCTTAACCAAATAATGAAGATTAACACTCCCAGTTATATCATATGTTATCAAATATGATGCGACATGTAGGGTACTGTTTAGTATTCTTTCCAAAAACTCCACTAGAGTTTAACTTCATTAAACTCCAGTCTAATCATTTTTTAAAAATAGGAAAATTCTGTTGAGTACATTCTACATAGTTGGCAAATGCTGGTAAAGACTGTCAAAGTCAGTGTAGAAGACTACAAAAGACTTAAGAAACTATCACAAATCACACAAGACTGGAAAGTTATGACTACTAACTATAATACGTTTGAATCTGGAACACAGATTGAAAAACTGGTGATATCCAAATAAACTCTAGAGTTAATATTAATGTACCAATGTTGGTTCCTTAGTTTTTATAGTTCTCTCATGGTACTATAAGCAATTAAGCAAAGGCAGAACTGATATGGGTATGGGTATCTAAGAGCTCTCTCCACTATTCTTGCAACTGTTCTATAATTCTAAAATTATTCCAAAATTTTTAAAAAGTTTATTTATAAAGAAAAACATATGACGTTATTTTATAAATAGTATTATTAGCTTTGATGAGATAATTATGGCTTAACATCCTTTTTCATTCTCCAAGAAATGAAGTCTGCTTGTCAAATTCCTCCTGGTCAGTGTAAATGTGTGACTGCTTTATAAAAAATAAACATGATATAAATGATATTATGCTAGTTAAAGCCTTCACTTAAAAAAAAAAGAAAAACTGGAAGTTTCTGCATCCTTCATTTTTGAACCCAGATGTCCTGTTTTGAGGAAGACCAAGCAGAAAGAGAAACTTGGGCTTTCCTGGTGGCTCAGAGGTTAAAGCATCTGCCTCTAATACGGGAGACCTGGGTTCGATCCCTGGGTTGTGAAGATCCCCTGGAGAAGGAAATGGCAACCCACTCCAATATTCTTGCCTGGAGAATCCCATGGACGGAGGAGCCTGGTGGGCTACAGTCCATGGGGTCGCAAAGAGTCGGACATGACTGAGTGACTTAACTTAACTAACTTAACTAAGCAGAAAGAGAACTGAGATTCTCAGCCTAGAGGCTGAACTTCACTCTGATAACCAACAGCAACTTACAATCAGATAGATGTGGATATTTTATCCTCAGTCAACTCACCTCAGCTAATAAATACCACAAGAAGAAGAGGCAAACTATTCCAAGTGAACTTCGATTAAATCTCAAAATCATGTGCAAGTAAGTTATTTCTCTTATTTTAAGTTTTGGGCTGGTTTATTATTTAACAATATGTAGCTACAAAAATTTGGCTCTAGAAAAGCTGGATTGCTGAAACAGCAACCATAGCATATGGAAACCGAAAGGAACTAGCTTTGAAACCAAATGTTAGGAATATTGGTGAAGGCTGGAAAGACAATGATATTGTTATTGAATATAAGAGGGAAGTGAAATAACACTTTCCAGTTCTATTACTTGAGATATCTGGAAAATAGAAATGGTATCTAATTAACTTGTGGATATCGCCTAGGAGGTTTCCAGGAAGTATACTGCAGGTACTAAATGGCTTCTTTGAGTTTACGATAAAGTGCAAAGCTGTGAGTTACAAAGTGTAAAATTTTCTAGTTGCATGAGTCTGTGAGGCATGTCCTTAAATTTTTCTGAGGTCTTAGAAATGGTTTTACAAGACCCACCACTGATATTTTTGACTCAGAGGTCATTTCACTGGATTTAAAGCCACACTGGATTTAATCTTCTATGTGCAGCAATTTATTATTTTGATAACTTAAAGGCTTGGAATGAGAAAGCTTTATTTTCAAACACAGCTCTGGTTCTTTAATTTTCCTTTAAATTCTCCCTGAAGACTGAAGAGTTAATTATATAATAGCTCATCTCACAACTTTGTACTTTACCATAACCAGCTCAAATAAGTCAATTTCTACCTGAAGCATTCTTCCTGGAAACCTTCTAGGCCACATCCATGAGTTAATTAGATACTATTTCTATTTTCCAGAACATCTCAAGTAATAGGACTGGCAAGTATTATTTCACTTCCCTCTTACATTCAATAACAATATTGTTCTTTCCAGCCTTCACCAATATTCCTGACATTTGGTTTCAAAGCTAATTCCATAAGTTTAGGTTTCTGTTTCAGCAGTATACCATTTCTAGAATCAAATTTCATTGTAGCTACATACTGTTGAATAACAAACCACCCCAAAACTTAGTGACTTAAAAAAAAAAAAACAGCATCATAAGAGGGTAGACCAACAGCAGCCTCAAATGTGACCTAAAGTGGAGAAGGACCTGCCTTAGACAGAAATATGGGTTTGTCCTAGATTTTGTATTATTCAGTTGAATATAAATCACATATAAGGAACTCACAAAGTTTTCAAAAGATTAATTCACTTGGACTGACAGGGATAAGGAAAGTTTAAAAGAGAGAGTGGCCTCTGCACTCTTAAACTTCCATGAACACGATCCAGAGTGAGAAAACTAGCAGCTGCAAATTTGGAATACTTCTAATAGGAAAGGGCAAAGCCAACAACTCAGAGAACAAAACCAAAACCCACAGAAAATTTTTCCCAGGGAGCAGGTCTGAGCACTAACCAAGCAATTAGTAATATCAACCAAGATTTCAGAATTTCTATGAACTAATGACTTCTATGAACCTCCACTGTACATGTGTGCATGCTAAGCCACTTCAGTCATGTCTGACTCTTTGTGACCCTATAGACTGTAGCCCACCAGGCTCCTCTTTTCTTGGGGTTCTCCAGGCAAGTGGATTGTCTTGCTCTCCTCCAGGGATTCTTCCCAACCCAGGGCTTGAGCCCACTCCTCTTATGTCTCTTGCATTGGCAGGAGAGTTCTTTACCATTAGATTCACCTGGGAATCCTGTCTCCCACTTTCCTTTTTTAAAAAGCAAATGCCCAATGAACTTTCCCTATTCCAGTCATTTTACTTTGGTGTGTGGACGATACAACACTTTGAATTTTGGCACATATACTTTTAAAGAAAAAAAAAAAAAAAACTTAACTGAAAATCAACCTCCACACCTGCGTTTCCTGCACATGAAAAATTTCTGGATTTGAATGTGATGACTATTGAGATAAATCTTTGTGTCCAACCAGCCAATCCTAAAGGAAATCAGTCCTGAATATTCATTGGAAGGACTGATGGTAGAAGCTGAAACTCCAGTACTTTGGCCACTTGATGTGAAGAATTGACTCATTTGAAAACTCTGATGCTGGGAAAGATTGGAGGTGGGAGGAGAAGGGGATGACAGAGGATGAGATGGTTGGATTGAATCATAGACTCTATGGACATGAGTTTGAGTAATCTCCCAGAGGTGGTGATGGACATGGAAGCCTAGCGTGCTGCAGTCCATGGGGTCCCAAAGAGTCAGACGTGACTGAGCAGCTGAACTGAACTAATAGGGAGGAAAGGCATTTTCCATGTGAAATTTATATAAGTAACTGTGACATAAGAAGAGGGTAGCACATCCCTGGCAGTCCAGTGGTTAAAATTCTGCATTCTCAATGCAGGGGATACTGGTTCTACCCCTGGTCAGGGAACTAAGACTCTGCCTGCCACATGGTGTGGCCAAAGAAAATAATTGTGGCTGGAGGATAGAATGTTGCAGATTAAAGATAACTGAAAATTCTTTGTCACTCCCTTCATGGAAATGTGCAGTCTGTTTCTCTACCCTCTGGAATCCAAACAGTATAACTGAATCTGCTGCTATTGCTAAGTCACACCAGTCGTGTCCGACTCTGTGTGACCCCAGACGGCAGCCCACCAGGCTCCTGTCCCTGGGATTCTCCAGGCAAGAATACTGGAGTGGGTTGCCATTTCCTTCTCCAGTGCATGAAAGTGAAAAGTGAAAGTGAAGTTGATCAGGCGTCTCCGACTCTTAGCGACCTCATGGATTAGATCCTACCAGGCTCATCCATCCATGGGATTTCCCAGGCAAGAGTACTGGAGTGGTTTGCCATTGCCTTCTTCCGTAACTGAAACTATGACTGTCCAATAGAATACAGTAGATGTGACTCTGACAGTTTGGGGTGACAGTCAAGCTCTTTTCTTCTTGAATGTAGACTCCCATGCTGGGGCAAAAGCCCAGGTAACCATGGAGAAAAGAATTTAGGCCCCAGATGATAGTTCCAGCTGAACTTTCAGCCAATAACCAGCCACACTGCATTTATTTTTTTCTATCCCCAGTCAAGTTATTTCACAAGGAATAGAGACAAGCAGTTCTTACTGAGTAGTGCTCAGTGCTCAAATTAAAAAAAAAAAAAAAAAAAAAGACAAACAATTGTTTTAAAACTTACAATTTGGTAGTTTGTATGTAGCAGTAAATAATTAAAAGCTGGCTCTCACTTCTTTCCCTTTTATGGCAGTTGACAGCGAGCAATGTATTTTAGAGTAAACTAGAATTTAAAATTTTTTCTCTTGTAGTATTTTTTAAAATAAATAACATGTGAGTGACTGAAAAAAGTGTGGGTATTTGCTAAATGATGCAAATATATTTTTCTCTCTTAAATTGGGACTTTTAAAAACAAAATTATTTTTACTCATTTAATACTTATTTCAATGTGACAGTCTTCCAAATCTACTCTATAATAAAATATAATGATATGTTTATATTATATCTACATAAAAATGAAATTTGGTTTGTTTTTCACCTTGTTATCATTAAACTATTATGACAAAAATAACCTTGAAATAAATCTTTACATAATGAACTTTAATTTTTTTCATGGTTATTGTTGCATGAACTTTATAGCATTCTCTGACAATTGACACATGTATTTATTTGCATTAGTTTAATCTCATCTTCATAAATTCTTTATTTTTACACATAGTATGCCATCTAGTGACAAAAAATTAAATATAACAAGCATACTCAAGTCATCAGAAGAAAAACTGTATAATAATATGCATTTGGTGATATAGTACGTACAATCAGTTGTATCTTTATTTTTTCTTTAAAAATTATTCTAAAATTTGGAAAACCATTTAAAATGCCATCACCTTTAAAATACTCTACATTATATATCTCTAGTATACCTATGTCTGTTAAAATCCAAAACTATTTTAAGGAAAATGAGCTGATGTTTAGCATACTCTGTCAAATAAATCATAATTTTAAACTATTCTAGATGAATTTTTATTATTTATATTTGATATTCTGTTTCCTTTACAAAACAGATATTGTCAACTTGTTTATTTAGCAATTAACAAAAATATCTAACATTTTTATTTCAAAAATATATATACTTTCCATGTATCTTGTACACTATCTGGGCCATTTTACATATCAAAATATTAAAACTTAGAAAGAGTACATGACTTGCAAAAATCAAATTAAAACTCTGCTAATAAATTATAAAATATAAGGCAATGGCACCCCACTCCAGTACTCTTGCCTGGAAAATCCCATGGATGAAGGAGCCTGGTAGGCTGCAGTCCATGGGGTCGCGAAGAGTCAGACACGACTGAGCGACTTCACTTTCACTTTTCACTTTCATGCATTCGAGAAGGAAATGGCAACCCACTCCAGTATTCTTGCCTAGAGAATCCCAGGGATGGGGGAGCCTGGTGGGCTGCCATCTATGGGATGGAACAGAGTCGGACCCGACTGAAGAGACTTAGCAGCAGTAGCAGCAGCAAATATTTAACAAAGAGCTTGTGACTAAAGTTTTTTTCCCTTATATTTTAAATTTCCCATTCATTTTTATAAGATAGTCAAACTATTGAATACATCTTTTCAGATGAGGAATACAAAATATAGATATTATACAGCTATGTCCCTTGATTTAACCCTTGGAATAGAACTTATGAGAGTGAGTTGTTTAAAGAAGAGTTTATAAGAGCTTTTTTTTTTTTCTCCCAGCCACTTTGAGATTCTAATAATATCTTTGTAAACTTGCTCTTTTAAAAGATCACTCTTCTAAAGCCCATCAAAGTAATCATTAGGGATATTTCATAAGGGGAATGTGATCTTAAGGACTACATCTAGTTCCTTGCCAACAGAGGCTTCTAAACATTTTATTCCCTTTTTGACATCTTAAACAATAGACATTCTTTAAAATTATGTGTAGAAGCTAAGAAATCTGTTTTGTCTATACAAAACAGAGGAAATATCTTGAAATGCACACACACACACACACACGTTAATACTGAACTTATCTTTTATATTTTAAATATCTGAAAGAATTCACTAACTGTGATTATGCATGATTAGCAGTTTTTTCAAGATGGCAAAAAATAAAGTTACTTATCTTTTAAATATAAAACTTTATGAAAAAATATAATATTTTCTATATTTATTATTTTTTGCATTTTTCATTTCAAGAGCCATGTCTTGAAGATCTGATCATGAAGTTTAACCCAAGGGAAGTCTCACCCAGACAGTAAAATGAAAGAAGGAAACAACACCTATTCTAGTCCCAAGGATGTGTATGGAGAAACCCATAAATATAAGAGCAAATATCTATGCAGTTGTCTTAATGTGACTTGCACAGATTTCAGACCTGGGAGTAAAGACATTTCATAGACCTTTAGGCACTTTATATGTGACATTTAGGAAGGACACACTCCACACACTATTCTCCAACATCAGAAAGCTTTAGTAAAGAGAGAATATCAGCCTTGTTATTCTTGAATATCATTCAACCTCCATCTAGCATATTGAAACCCAGAAATTTCCACACTCTTTTTAGAGTCAACAGAAGTAACCAGTTCTTGCCTGGAAAACTCTGTGGACAGAGAATCCTGGGGTTTACAGTCCATAGGGTCTCAAAGAGTTGGACATGACTGAGTACGGCACACGAGTAATCAGACTGAGAGTCCAGAAACGCTCTATAAATGTATTATAGCTAAAAAGGTAAAAGTCACTGTGAAACAGAAAGCTGAAGACAACTCAGGCAAGAATCCAAGTGTAGAATGTAGCAGACATTCAGGGATAAGGGCTGAAGGATAATAAAGAATTTCTAATAAGAACTACCACTCTGGACTAATGCAGAAGAGAAATGAGGTTCAAGACAATCAAGCCACAAATATCAGACAAATTTACTAGCTGAATGCTCAGGGACAGGATTGAACCAAACACAATTCAGAGCACATTAGTTCTTAGAGGACATCCTATGGATTCGAAGACTCTACATTTTCTTGCATTCATTCCATTGAAATATTTAGGTTTTTTTTTTTTTTTCAACTATTACACTTCATGAGCACAGGGCCAGGTTGGGAAAAGGGATTTTGAAATTTATATCAATTAGATTATTTGCCAGCTGAGCCACCAGGGAAGCCCAAGAATACTGGAGTGGGTAGCCTATCCCTTCTCCCCGAGATCTTCTCAACCCAATAATTTAACCCGGATCTCCTGCATTGCAGGAGGATTCTTTACCAGCAGAGATACTAGGGAAAGCCTTCTGAGGAGATATTGTAATATAAAACATTAAAATAAATCTAGTGGATTTTTTTTTTTACTCTTCCAATGTTCTCCCCAAAATGCCATCCTATGCCTTACTACTGAAAAACAGTTAAGAGTAGAAAACCCATATGGAATAACAGATCAGCTAGAAAGAAATGGAGACACTAAATTTTCTGTTAATATCCACTAAGTCACTTCAGTCATGTCTAACTTTGTGACCTCATGACCTCTTCCTCAGGCAAGAATACTGGAATGGGTAGCCATTCCCTTCTTCAGGGAATCTTCCTGACCCAGTGTTCAAACCCACATCTCCTGTACTACAGGCAGATTCTTTATCATCTGAAACACAAGATAAATTCTATTTAAAATTTATGCTTCTCCCAAATTCAAATGATGAAACTTAAACCCCAGTCTGAGAGTGTATGGAAGTGGGGACTTTGGGAAGTAATTAAGAATGGGTTTTCTGCTCTTGGGCTTCCCAAGTTGTTCAGACAGTAAAGAATCTGTCTTCAATGCAGAAGACCCAGGAAGATCCCCTGGAGAAGGAAAAGGCTACTCACTCCAGCATTTGGGCCTAGAGAATCCCATGGACAGAGAAGCCTGCCAGACTACAGTCCAAGGGGGTCTCAAAGAGTCAGACAGATCTGAGCTACTAACACTTTCACTTTTTTACTTGTGCTCTAATAAAAGAGGAACCAGGGGGGTATAGCATCCCCTTCCAGCCAGTGAGAATATAGCAAAAAGATTAACACCATTGAATAACCAATTTATTCATAGTGGACTTCACAGTCTCCAGAACTGTGAAGAATAAATTTGTTTTTCTTATTAACCAACATATGTATATGGTATTTTTCTATAACAGTCTGAATTGAGTAAGACAATATCTCAAAATATATTTCCAGACTCCACTAAACCTCTAATAATATGGTGCTGTTATATGGATACATGTTAAAGTTGAGAAAATGAGCAATGAGAAGATATTCTGTGCGAACTTCTGAAAATAAGCTTACTCATCTTTTGAGAGTTTCCAACCCCCCCAAAAAAATGTTTCATTTAGTAAGGGCTTCCCTGGTGGCTCAGATGGCAAAGTGTCTGCCTGCAGTGAGGGAGATCCAGGTTTGATATCCGGGTTGGGAGGATCCCCTGGAGAAGGAAATGCCAACCCACTCCAGTACTCTTGCCTGGAAAATTCCTTCGACGGAGGAGCCTGGTAGGCTACAGTCCATGGGGTCCCAAAGAGTCACTTCACTTTTTTTTTCACTTTAGTAAGATTGCCAGATACAGCATATAAAACACAGGATCACCAGTTAAATTTGAATTTTAGACAAACAATACATAATTTTGTATACAGAATACTTATACTAACATCTTGCTCTTTGTCAAAAATGTAAATTTAACTGGGTGTTTTGTATTTCATCTGGCAATCAATCCTTTCAGTTAATTAAACAGTAATGAGAATCTAGGAATTCTCAGGAGAAATCTTGTAAGCATAATGGGAAATTAGCCTTTAGATAAAATAGCATATAATAAAAGAGAGATGATAATAAAGAACGATGATATACTTCAACTACTGAAACAAAACATTCTCCATGCTTACATTACTTCATATCTGTTCACTAAATCAGCCAGTAAGTGTTAGTAGCTCAGACCTGTCTGCTAGTGATTTAGCTAGGTTAACTTAAACATTGTTTCTATAACTGAATACAGTCTATTCTGAAACACATTAAAGAATTACCATGATACTATTATTTATCTTATCAAGTTTTTGCTGTTCTGAATATGGTTCAGCCATTCAAATGTTATAAATTCCACAGATGGAAAGAGAAGTGACTTGGGATACACCAGATGCGTTATGTCATATTATGCAATCCCATTGTTTTATTTGACTCCTAAGACTGAGAAGTTTAAGACAGAAAACCAGAGGAGCAATAAAACTCTATTTTATATCACACAAGGAACGTCACAAATCAGCACCAAGATCAGCACCACTCACAAATAATAACTTAATGTTAGAACTGTGTATAATTTGCTCCATCACTGCACATAAATGATGTGGTATTTTGGTTGTTGTTATTGTTCTCTTCCTTAAATCACCCCTTGCGTGTATCTCTCTTTTTCTTTGTTAGGTCCATTATTCAAATGCCGTCTTCATTATCAGCTCATTATCTCACTGATAGAGTGATATTTCCATGGTGAATGGGCCTGTATAAAAGCACTGACCTATATTAGGGCTTTGGTTAGAATAAAAAAGTCTAGGAACCAATATTTCCTAGAAATGGTGGTAACCACTCTTCTATATATGTGAGATGTGTTTCAGTGAAGGAATTTTAGAGGTAATAGATATGAGCACTGAGTAAGCAGCTTGAGTAAGGAAACTCAGGTAAGTACTTTATTCTAATAACCAACCTTGCTTCAATGTATTTTGAAAGCAGTCAGCATAAGAAAAAAAATATTACAAATTACATCTTTTCTTTAAATCTGATCCTACTTTTTGCTGATATTTACAGATATGTGTATATATTTAAATACATTTCTTCCCTCTATTGGTTCTTTTAATGTATTATATTTTCTTTACAGGAATTTGTGTTAGTTGGCTGTTATCATGGACCTTGCTATTAAAACTCAGTTTGAATGCTGACTTTCTCCCCTATTATATATCCAAAAACTTTTTTTGATTGCTTATTTTTCTTGACCTAAAAATCAAAATTTACTTTGAAATCCTTACCATTCACTATTGACTTGTTTCTAGGTTATTTCAATAGTAGTTATGTTTTCCTCATCAGCTTCTTCTATATGATAGTGAACATATATTCACTACATGCTTACATATCTAGTTGCTCTTTCAATTTAGAAAAAATAACATATTTCCATAGACTTTCTTACACAGAAACTGAAAAGCATACTTATACATTTGTGGTAAATATTCTTATTATTTTCCCTTTTAGAAGTACATGTGGTCATTATTAAGGTAAAAGATGTGTATAAGAGACAGCTTTTTAGAGTCAACAGAAGTAACCAGTTTTTGCCTGGAAAACTCTGTGGACAGAGAATCCTGGAGTTTACAGTCCATAGGGTCTCAAAGAGTTGGACATGACTGAGTACGGCACACGAGTAATCAAACTGAGAGTCCAGAAACGCTCTATAAATGTATTATAGCTAAAAAGGTAAAAGTCACTGTGAAACAGAAAGCTGAAGACAACTCAGGCAAGAATCCAAGTGTAGAATGTAGCAGACATTCAGGGATAAGGGCTGAAGGATAATAAAGAATTTCTAATAAGAACTACCACTCTAGACTAATGCAGAAGAGAAATGAGGTTCAAGACAATCAAGCCACAAATATCAGACAAATTTACTAGCTGAATGCTCAGGGACAGGATTGAACCAAACACAATTCAGAGCACATTAGTTCTTAGAGGACATCCTATGGATTCGAAGACTCTACATTTTCTTGCATTCATTCCATTGAAATATTTAGGTTTTTTTTTTTTTTTCAACTATTCTACTTCATGAGCACAGGGCCAGGTTGGGAAAAGGGATTTTGAAATTTATATCAATTAGATTATTTGCCAGCTGAGCCACCAGGGAAGCCCAAGAATACTGGAGTGGGTAGCCTATCCCTTCTCCCCGAGATCTTCTCAACCCAATAATTTAACCCGGATCTCCTGCATTGCAGGAGGATTCTTTACCAGCAGAGATACTAGGGAAAGCCTTCTGAGGAGATATTGTAATATAAAACATTAAAATAAATCTAGTGGATTTTTTTTTTTACTCTTCCAATGTTCTCCCCAAAATGCCATCCTATGCCTTACTACTGAAAAACAGTTAAGAGTAGAAAACCCATATGGAATAACAGATCAGCTAGAAAGAAATGGAGACACTAAATTTTCTGTTAATATCCACTAAGTCACTTCAGTCATGTCTAACTTTGTGACCTCATGACCTCTTCCTCAGGCAAGAATACTGGAATGGGTAGCCATTCCCTTCTTCAGGGAATCTTCCTGACCCAGTGTTCAAACCCACATCTCCTGTACTACAGGCAGATTCTTTATCATCTGAAACACAAGATAAATTCTATTTAAAATTTATGCTTCTCCCAAATTCAAATGATGAAACTTAAACCCCAGTCTGAGAGTGTATGGAAGTGGGGCCCTTGGGAAGTAATTAAGAATGGGTTTTCTACTCTTGGGCTTCCCAGGTTGTTCAGACAGTAAAGAATCTGTCTTCAATGCAGGAGACCCAGGAAGATCCCCTGGAGAAGGAAAAGGCTACTCACTCCAGCATTTGGGCCTAGAGAATCCCATGGACAGAGAAGCCTGCCAGACTACAGTCCAAGGGGGTCTCAAAGAGTCAGACAGATCTGAGCTACTAACACTTTCACTTTTTTACTTGTGCTCTAATAAAAGAGGAACCAGGGGGGTATAGCATCCCCTTCCAGCCAGTGAGAATATAGCAAAAAGATTAACACCATTGAATAACCAATTTATTCATAGTGGACTTCACAGTCTCCAGAACTGTGAAGAATAAATTTGTTTTTCTTATTAACCAACATATGTATATGGTATTTTTCTATAACAGTCTGAATTGAGTAAGACAATATCTCAAAATATATTTCCAGACTCCACTAAACCTCTAATAATATGGTGCTGTTATATGGATACATGTTAAAGTTGAGAAAATGAGCAATGAGAAGATATTCTGTGCGAACTTCTGAAAATAAGCTTACTCATCTTTTGAGAGTTTCCAACCCCCCCAAAAAAATGTTTCATTTAGTAAGGGCTTCCCTGGTGGCTCAGATGGCAAAGTGTCTGCCTGCAGTGAGGGAGATCCAGGTTTGATATCCGGGTTGGGAGGATCCCCTGGAGAAGGAAATGCCAACCCACTCCAGTACTCTTGCCTGGAAAATTCCTTCGACGGAGGAGCCTGGTAGGCTACAGTCCATGGGGTCCCAAAGAGTCACTTCACTTTTTTTTTCACTTTAGTAAGATTGCCAGATACAGCATATAAAACACAGGATCACCAGTTAAATTTGAATTTTAGACAAACAATACATAATTTTGTATACAGAATACTTATACTAACATCTTGCTCTTTGTCAAAAATGTAAATTTAACTGGGTGTTTTGTATTTCATCTGGCAATCAATCCTTTCAGTTAATTAAACAGTAATGAGAATCTAGGAATTCTCAGGAGAAATCTTGTAAGCGTAATGGGAAATTAGCCTTTAGATAAAATAGCATATAATAAAAGAGAGATGATAATAAAGAATGATGATATACTTCAACTACTGAAACAAAACATTCTCCATGCTTACATTACTTCATATCTGTTCACTAAATCAGCCAGTAAGTGTTAGTAGCTCAGACCTGTCTGCTAGTGATTTAGCTAGGTTAACTTAAACATTGTTTCTATAACTGAATACAGTCTATTCTGAAACACATTAAAGAATTACCATGATACTATTATTTATCTTATCAAGTTTTTGCTGTTCTGAATATGGTTCAACCATTCAAATGTTATAAATTCCACAGATGGAAAGAGAAGTGACTTGGGATACACCAGATGCGTTATGTCATAATATGCAATCCCATTGTTTTATTTGACTCCTAAGACTGAGAAGTTTAAGACAGAAAACCAGAGGAGCAATAAAACTCTATTTTATATCACACAAGGAACGTCACAAATCAGCACCAAGATCAGCACCACTCACAAATAATAACTTAATGTTAGAACTGTGTATAATTTGCTCCATCACTGCACATAAATGATGTGGTATTTTGGTTGTTGTTATTGTTCTCTTCCTTAAATCACCCCTTGCGTGTATCTCTCTTTTTCTTTGTTAGGTCCATTATTCAAATGCCGTCTTCATTATCAGCTCATTATCTCACTGATAGAGTGATATTTCCATGGTGAATGGGCCTGTATAAAAGCACTGACCTATATTAGGGCTTTGGTTAGAATAAAAAAGTCTAGGAACCAATATTTCCTAGAAATGGTGGTAACCACTCTTCTATATATGTGAGATGTGTTTCAGTGAAGGAATTTTAGAGGTAATAGATATGAGCACTGAGTAAGCAGCTTGAGTAAGGAAACTCAGGTAAGTACTTTATTCTAATAACCAACCTTGCTTCAATGTATTTTGAAAGCAGTCAGCATAAGAAAAAAAATATTACAAATTACATCTTTTCTTTAAATCTGATCCTACTTTTTGCTGATATTTACAGATATGTGTATATATTTAAATACATTTCTTCCCTCTATTGGTTCTTTTAATGTATTATATTTTCTTTACAGGAATTTGTATTAGTTGGCTGTTATCATGGACCTTGCTATTAAAACTCAGTTTGAATGCTGACTTTCTCCCCTATTATATATCCAAAAACTTTTTTTGATTGCTTATTTTTCTTGACCTAAAAATCAAAATTTACTTTGAAATCCTTACCATTCACTATTGACTTGTTTCTAGGTTATTTCAATAGTAGTTATGTTTTCCTCATCAGCTTCTTCTATATGATAGTGAACATATATTCACTACATGCTTACATATCTAGTTGCTCTTTCAATTTAGAAAAAATAACATATTTCCATAGACTTTCTTACACAGAAACTGAAAAGCATACTTATACATTTGTGGTAAATATTCTTATTATTTTCCCTTTTAGAAGTACATGTGGTCATTATTAAGGTAAACTGAATACACAAAACCTGAGATTAAATGGTTAGATAAACATATTTGAACTAGACAAGCACAGAGCAATCACCAATGAACAGAAAAAATAGTAAAATATAGCTCAATTTTTAAGAGCAATACAAATGAGCATTTATATGGGTAAATAAATAATAGAACAGATCCATAAACTAGATTTTAAAAATAAAATCCTTCTACAAAAGATATTCACTAATATTAATTATGTACCTGAGAATATTCTATGTGTATGCATGTATGAATCTTCATACACATTATGCATCATACACATATATACACACAGGATACACAATACACACAATTACATATGTGCATATATGAATCATGGAGAAGGAAATGGCAACCCACTTCAGTATTCTTGCCTGGAGAATCCTGTGGAAAAAAGAGCCTGGTGGGCTGCTGTCCATAGGGTCACACAGAGTGGGACACGACTGAAGCAGCTTAGCATGCATGCATGTATTGGAGAAGGAAATGGCAACCCACTCCAGTATTCTTGCCTGAAGAATCCCAGAGATGGAGGAGCCTGCTGGGCTGCCATCTATGGGGTCGCACAGAGTCAGACAAGACTGAAGTAACTTAGCAGCAGCAGCAGCAGCATATGTGAATGAAAATAAATATTTAACTAGGTATATAGTATTACGTTAAAAACTACTAACCTCTCATCAGTTATCATATATGTTATCATGAGAAAAATACTGGAAACAATCTTATCATAGAGTGGTGGAAAAATTATGAAAAATCCAAGAAGGATACCACTGCAATGACAGAAATGATGAGCTTTAAGGTGTGTTTAAAAAACAGACTTGTTTTAGGCTTAAAATATGAAAAACATATAAGAAAGGTCACATTGTTTTGTGAGATATTCTGAAGTTGCAACTTTTTTTTTTCAGAAGAAAAGCACTAAATAGACACACAAAGTTGATCCCACGTCACGAAAAAAATTGATATTACAAATCCTGAAATATGATGCTGTGAAAGTGCTGCACTCAACATGCCAGCAAATTTGAAAAATTTGGCAGTGGCCACAGGACTGGAAAAGGTCAGTTTTCTTTCCAATCCCAAAAAAGGCAATGCCAAAGAATGCTCAAACTACCGCACAATTGCACTCATCTCACACGCTAGTAAAGTAATGCTCAAAATTCTCCAAGCCAGG
>SJYX01012329.1:105128-116614 GCA_006410675.1 Oreotragus oreotragus
GAGGATGAGATGGCTGGATGGCATCACTGACTCGATGGACATGAGTCTGAGTGAACTCTGGGAGTTGGTGATGGACAGGGAGGCCTGGCGTGCTGTGACTCATGGGATTGCAAAGAGTCAGACACGACTGATCCACTGAACTGAACTGAACTGAGTATTGATATTACTATAAACTTAAACATATATCATCATGACTTAATTGCTGATAGATATATCTAAAACTATATCTGAAATTTTTGGTAGTTTTATTTATCATTTTCATTTACAAATAATTTGTTGTATACCTAAAAACACTTCAACTTACAACTAAAATGTGTTTAATTTCAGTTTTTGTATCAGCAATTGCTAATATACAAATCCTTTTTTCTTTTGAATGTATTTATTTTTAATAGGAGGATAATTGCTTTACAATATTACATTGGTTTTTGCTGTAAACAATTTAAAATACTGTTTTGAAAGAACATATCTTCCTCAAACAAGATATTCCTTCTTATCAGTTCAGCATTCCATGAGAAGACATTAGAGGCCAAAGAGAAATGAGAAGGATAAGGAGGAAGAATAGTCATCATACAGTAATTTTAAACTCTAAAACCTATTTCTGTCTTTTCATTACACAGGTGTGTGACTGTGGCAACTGATATAATTATTCTGAAACTCAGTTCCAATATATTTAAAATGAAGAACATTGTGTAGTGAATCTCTAAACTCCAAATTTTAAATTCCAAATCTAATTTTGTTTTCAAAATACCAAAGTGTGTAAATATCAATTATTTTGCTCTTTCAGACAAATATAATATCACTTATATGTAGAATCTAAAATATGACACAACTGAACCTATCTACAAAACAGTAGTTAGGTATGGATGTGAGAAAGCTGACTACCAAAGAATTGATGCTTTTGAACTGTGGTGTTGGAGAAGACTCTTGGGTGTCCCTTGGACTGTAAGGGTTAAATCAATTAATTCTAAAGGAAATCAGTCCTGAATATTCATTGGTAGGACTGATGCTGAAATTGAAGTGCCAAAATTTTGGCCACCTGATGCGAAGAACTCACTCATTGGAAAAGACAGTGATGCTGGGAAAGATTGAAGGCAGGTGGAGAAGGAGATGGCAGAGGATGAGATCATTGGATGGCATCACTGACTCGATAGACATGAGTTTGAGCAAGTTCCGAAAGTTAGTGATGGACAGGGAAGCCTGATGTGCTGCAGTCCATGGGGTTGCAAAGAGTCAGACATGACTGAGCAACTGAACTGAACTGAGCAAAGCAGAAACAGACTCATACACATAGAGAAAAGACTTGTGGTTGCCAAGGGGGAGGTGGGAAGGGAAAGAGAAAGACTGGACTTTGGCATTGGTAGATACACACTATTGCATTTAGAAAGGATAAACAACAAGGTCCTAATGTATAGCACAGAGAACTATCCTGAATATCCTATGATAAACCATAATGGAAAAAAATATTTAAAAAATAATATACACAAGTGTATTACTAAATCACTTTACTGTACAGCAGAAACTGGCACAACATTGTAAATCAACTACACTTCAATAAATAAAAAAATAATTATTTTGCTCTTTCAAGCAAATCCTTTTATTAAAAATATAACTAAAATTATGAAATGCAAACCACTGTGAATGAATTGAGCCAATGCTTTTAATCTCAAAATTCAAATCTTCTGTGAAATGATACAGAAACAGAAAAGATGGAGCTATATCAATTAGAAATTCTGGGACCTGAGTATAAACACTGAGCTGTCACCATTTAGCTCTTTACTCATGAAGCTCACTAATATAGGGAATAAACTTCCCCCTAGTTAAATAAATGCTCTTCACAGTATAAGTACCTCCTTTTTCACCATCATAAATATCCTGGAATTCAAATTAAATACTTCCTTTACTTCACTACTAGACAAATTCTCAGGAAGTTTTATCATATATTTATCTTGTGCCATTTAAACATATAATTAACAAGCTTAATTAGAGTGGAAAGATTAACTAAATACCAATAGAAAATCAAAAGAAAAGGAAAACACAACTGATCTGAGTGCTTCTGACACACAACACAAATCTCTTCACAGTATAAGTACCTCCTTTTTCACCATCATAAATATCCTGGAATTCAAATTAAATACTTCCTTTACTTCACTACTAGACAAATTCTCAGGAAGTTTTATCATATATTTATCTTGTGCCATTTAAACATATAATTAACAAGCTTAATTAGAGTGGAAAGATTAACTAAATACCAATAGAAAATCAAAAGAAAAGGAAAACACAACTGATCTGAGTGCTTCTGACACACAACACAAAAGATTCTGTAAGGATGAGAAAGTTTTCTTTATGTATAATGGAAGCAAAATGGGGAAAGACTATCATACTTCATACAGTTGGTAAAAATTAGTTACACACTTCGCCTGTTTTAGTTGAAAATGTACAGAAAGTGAATTTATACTAAATAACAGTATTATTAATAACAGTAAGTTCATCCAATTAAATAATTTTGCATTTACCAGGTAATGTGCAAGACTTGTTGCTAGCACTGGCAATAAGGCAATAAGTGAGTTGAATTTGAAGGTGCAGATCAATTTACTATAGATATCAACCACTGACTGAAGTAAAGACTCAGGTGAGAGCTGTGAGATTCCCTCTTATTTGGGAATTAACTGAGGATGATCACTGGAGAGACAGCCTCTCAGAAAGATCAGAGAAACTGTTCTGAGGTAAGTGGAAAGGTCGGTGTACATGTGACTTTGGAGAAGGGGTTTTTGTTGTTCATTTGCTCAGTTCAGTTCAATTTAGTCACTCAGTCGTGTCCGACTATTTGTGACCCCATGAATTGCAGCACACCAGGCCTCCCTGTCCATCACCAACTCCCGGAGTTCACTCAAATTCACGTGCACTAAGTCGATGATGCCATCCAGCCTTCTCATCCTCTGTTGTCCCCTTTTCCTCCTGCCCCCAATCCCTGCCAGCCTCAGAGTCTTTTCTAATGAGTCAACTCTTCACATGAGAATGCCAAAGTACTGGAGTTTCAGCTTTAGCATCATTCCTTCCAAAGAAATCCCAGGGCTGATCTCCTTCAGAATAGACTGGTTGGATCTCCTTGCAGTCCAAGGGACTCCCAAGAGTCTTCTCCTACACCACAGTTCAAAAGCAATTTTTCGGTGCTCAGCTTTCTTCACAGTCCAACTCTCACATCCATACATGACCACTGGAAAAACCATCGCCTTGACTAGACGGACCTTTGTTGGGAAAGTAATGTCTCTCCTTTTCAATATGCTATCTAGGTTCGNGCAGAAGAATTGATGCTTTTGAACTGTGGTGTTGCAGAAGACTCTTGAGAGTCCCTTGGACTGCAAGGAGATCCAACCAGTCCATTCTGAAGGAGATCAACCCTGGGATTTCTTTGGAAGGAATGATGCTAAAGATCAAACTCCAGTACTTTGGCCACCTAATGCGACAAGTTGACTCATTGGAAAGGACTGTGATGCTGGGAGGGATAGGGGGCAGGAGAAGAAAGAGACAATAGACGATGAGATGGCTGGATGGCATCACTGACTCGATGGACGTGAGCCTCAGTGAACTCCGGGAGTTGGTGATGGACAGGGAGGCCTGGAGTGCTTCGTTTCATGGGATCCCAAAGAGTCAGACATGACTGAGCGGCTGAACTGAACTGAACTGAACTGAAGAATATATACCTTAGTGCTCCTGATTTGAATTTTCTTAATATTCAAGGAAAATAAAAATATGTACAAAGAATAATAACTAAAAGATTTTAAACTATAGCCAATCATAGTCATATATAAATAATAGGTAAGAAAAAGATGAATTAAAAAATAAATGTCAAAGCATTGCCATAAAAGAGGAATGACTTCATATGCTTGTGAATTTTAAAAAATAATAGTGAAACGATCTATAAAAGTGAATGAATAAGACACATAGAAAAAAACCTAAGGAAGCATTATCAAATAACTAAATGAAAGAAATAATTCAAGAAAAATATTGAAAAATAAAATAAAGCAATCACATAAATGAAGGCCAAATCAGAAGCAAAAAAGAAAGAATACTATTGCAGAAAATATATGAAGTGTGTGAAGAACAGAGCTTAAAAAAAAGCATTAATTTGAAATGAACAAAGTATTAAACCTGATTAGAAAAAAATGATAATTTGGCCAATGCATATCAGTATGCACATTACTGGTATCTTTTAAGGAGAGAACTGTGATAATTAAACCAAAAAATGTAACCAGATAAAAACAATCTAACAAACTTCAACTAAAAAGTTGAAAATACACGTCTTCCAAAAAATAGAATAACTTCTATGAAAATTAAAATTTCATACATTTTTCATTTCAGCAACTCTAACTAAGAACTGCTTTGTAAATCAAATAAAGGAATACAAGGATAATTTATAAGCATATTTTTGAAATATTTTTCATAATTAACCACAAACTAGAAGCAATGTGACTACTAATCAATAAATAGCAAGAATGATTGTATCTCAAATATTAAAATAATAAATTATCTCTGAACAATATAATTTAGAGATGGCCACTACATACTAATGGAGAAAAATGATATAAAATACCATGCAATAATCTATTTTTATAGAATTAATAATAAGCTAAGAATTTAACATGTTCTATATGTGTAGGATATTTTTCTTTTTCATATATATATTTCTAAAATAAACTTTATTATTAGATAAATATATAAATATACTTTAAAAAATATAATAGCTTCCAATTTATTGTGCATTCCTGCATACTCACAGACACACAGAGAGACACAGACAACCAAATTTTTCTGTGTATCATTAAAAATCTTGATTTTAGCCACAAGTTTAGTTCTTTTTCATCTGTATGCAGGTTGAGAAGCAACAGTTAGAAGTGGACATGGAACAATAGACTGGTTCCAAATAGGAAAGTAGTACATCAAGGCCGTATACTGTCACCCTGCTTATTTAACTTATATGCAGAGTAAATCATGAGAAACACTGGGCTGGAGGAAGCACAAGCTGGAATCAAAATTGCCAGGAGAAGTACCAATAACCTCAGATATGCAGATGACACCGCCCTTATGTCAGAAAATGAAGAACTAAAGAGCCTCTTGATGAAAGTGAAAGAGGAGTGAAAAAGTTGGTTTAAAGATCAACATGCAGAAAATGAAGATCATGGCATCCAGTCTCATCCCTTCATGGCAAATAGATGGGGAAACAGAGGAAACAGTGGCTGACTTTATTTTTCTTGGCTCCAGAATCATTGCAGATGGTGACTGCAGCCATGAGATTAAAAGACGCTTACTCCTTGGAAGGAAAGTTACGACCAGACTTCCCTGGTGGCTCAGATGGTAAAGCATCTGCCTACAATGCGGGAGACTCAGGTTCAATCCCTGGGTCGGGAAGATCCCCTGGAGGAGCCGATGGCACCCCACTGTAATACTCTTGCCTGAAAAATCCATGGATGGAGGAGCTTTGTAGGTTACAGTCCATGGCATTGCAGAGTCAAACATGACTGAGCGACTTCACTTCACTACTCCTTGGAAGGAAATTTATGACCAACCTGGATAGCATATTAAAAAACAGAGACATTATTTTGTCAACAAAGGTCCATCTAGTCAAGGCTTTGGTTTTATCAGTAGTCATGTATGGATATGAGAGTTGGACTACAAAGAAAGCTGAGCACAGAAGAATTGATGCTTTTGAACTGTGGTGTTGGAGAAAGCTCTTGAGAGTGCCTTGGACTGCAAGGAGATCAACCAGTCCATTCTAAAGGAGATCAGTTCTGGGTGTTCATTTGAAGGACTGTTGTTAAAGCTGAAACTCCAATACTTGGCCACCTGATGCTAACAACTGCCTCATTGGAAAAGACCCTCATGGTGAGAAAGATTGATGGCAGGAGGAGAAGAGGATGACAGAGGATGAGATGGTTGAATGGAATCACCGACTCGATGGACATGGGTTTGGGTTGACTCTGGTAGTTGGTGATGGACAGGGAAGCCTGGCATGCTGTGGTTCATGGGGTCACAAAGAATCGGACACGACTAAGATGAACTTAGTTCTTTTTCTTATATTGTCTTTAAAAACTGCAAACTCTAATTAGTGCTGAATTCATTAGAAAAGACTGATTCTGGGAAAGATTGAAGACAGGAGGAGAAGGGGACAACGGAGCACGAGACAGTTGCATGGCATCACTGACTCAACAGACATGAGTTTGATCAAGCTTCAGGAGATGGTGAAGGACAGGGAAGCCTGGTGTGCCACAGTCCATTGGGTCTGAAAGTGTTGGCCATGACTGAGTGACTGAACAATAATTAGTGCTGCACTTACAAAGAAAACTATGAAGGCAGAGACCCAAATTTTTACGATCCCTTAGTATGCGATATGAAACTTTTAATAGCTATTTCCAACATTAAAGAGTTTCTACTCATTACCAAACTGAAATTAAAAGTTATTTCTAATACTTTGTGAAAATGCAAGTAAAATATGGTCAAAAGAGGAGAATAATAATTTTAAAACATTTTTTAATACCAGTACTAATAGATTAATCTTTTTCCCTTATACTAAAAGACAGCTAGAGACAAGCTGCTTTATACAGAAAGCGTCAGAATAAATGGGATTCTGAGTTAAACCTATTGACATGAATAATGCATTTTAGTGGAAGTGATATTGTAAAGTGTTTGACCTTAAAAAAAAACTCGGTGTTTGACTTCAGTTCACCTCTTCATTTTTTTTTCTCTCTTTAGTCACTTTTTAACTAATCAGATGCAATTGCTAATGAACAAAGAGCATTTTAAAGCATGGGTAATTAACATGGATCATGCATTAACAGGAAGAAATAAATATCATATACATGTTTGCTTCTCAAAAAGGGGAGGTGAAGTTGAGTTCCCCTTAAACTGAGTTCCATGACCAAGTAAATGATTTACCTCTCTATGAAAAACTTTATTCTCTTTCTTATCCTTCACCTGTGCCCCTGAAGATTGAGAAATATCTTTAAAAAAGGGTGTATCGAAAACAAGCAGGATCCAGTAGGGCTCTCCCACATACAAAAGTATCCCGCTAGTAAAGTAATGTTCAAAATTCTCCAAGCCAGGCTTCAGCAATATGTGAACCATGAACTTCCAGATGTTCAAGCTGGTTTTAGAAAAGGCAGAGGAACCAAAGATCAAATTGCCAACATTCACTGGATCATCGAAAAAAGCAAGACAGTTCCAGAAAAAATCTATTTCTGCTTTATTGACTATGGCAAAGCCTTTGATTGTGTGGATCAGAATAGACTGTGGAAATGTCTGAAAGAGATGGGAATACCAGACCACCTGACCTGCCTCTTGAGAAGCCTGTATACATGTCAGGAAGCAGCATTTAGAACTGGACATGGAACAACAGACTGGTTCCAAATAGGAAAAGGAGTACATCAAGGCTGTATATTGTCACCCTGCTTATTTAACTTATATGCAGAGTACATCATGAGCAAAGCTGGTCTGGGTGAAGCACAAGCTGGAATCAAGATTGCCAGGAGAAATATCAATAACCTCAGATATGCAAATGATACCACCCTTATGGCAGAAAGCAAAGAAGAATTAAAGAGCCTCTTGATGAAAGTGAAAGAGGGGAGTGAAAAAGTTGATTTAAAGCTCAACATCCAGAAAACAAAGATCATGGCATCTGGTCCCATCACTTCATGGCAAATAGATGGGGAAACAGTGGAAACAGTGGCTGACTTTATTTTTCTTGGCTCCAAAATCATTGCAGATAGTTATTGCAGCCATGAAATTAAAAGACACTTACTCCTTGAAAGGAAAGTTATGATCAACCTAAACAGCACATTAAAAAGCAGAAACATTACTTTGTCAACAAAGATCTGTCTGGTCTAGACTATGGTTTTTCCAATGGTCATGTATAGGTGTGAGAATTGGACTATAAAGAGGGCTGAGCGCAGAAGAATTGATGCTTTTGAACTGTGGTGTTGGGGAAGTCTCTTGAGAGTCTGTTGGACTGCAAGGAGATCCAACACTCCATCCTAAGGGAAATCGGTCTTGAGTGTTCTTTGGAATGACTGATATTAAAGCTGAAATTCCAGTATTTTGGCCACCTGATGAGAAGAGCTGACTCATTGGAAAAGACCCTGATGTTGGGAAAGATTTATGGCAAGAGGAGAAGGGGACGACAGAGGATGAGATGGATAGATGGCATCACCAACTCAATGGACATGAGTTTGGGTAAATTCTGGAAGTTGGTGATGGACAGGGAGGCCTGGCGTGCTACCGTTCATGGGATCACAAAGAGTCGGACATGACTGAGTGAATGAACTGAACTGAAGTGAACTAATAGGTCCTGTTTCTTGTTCAGAGAAAAGAGCTTTAGTCTCCAAGGCCTTCCTGAAATTCAAAAGAGCAGACTCCTGAAGTTACTAATTAGGAATGTGAGGGAATGAAGAAAGTAAGAAAAAGCAGTTGAAGAAAGTCAATTACAATAGTTCAATAATAAAATATTCCTAATTCCTCTTCAGGAGAGATACACAACAATCTGACACATATGGGGTTTCCCTGATAACTCAGTTGATAAAGAATCCACCTGCAATGCAGGAGACCCTGGTTCCATTTTTGAGTCAGGAAGATCTGCTGGAGAAGGGATAGACTATCCACTCCAATATTCTTGGGCTCCCTTGTGGCTCAGCTGGTAAAGAATCCTCCTGCAATGTGGGAGACCTGGGTTCAATCCCTGGGTTGAGAAAATTCCCTGGAGAAGGGAAAGGTTACCCACTCCAGTATTCTGGCCTGGAGAATTCCATGGACTATATAGCCCATGGGGTTGCAAAGAGTTGGACANATGTGGGAGACCTGGGTTCAATCCCTGGGTTGAGAAAATTCCCTGGAGAAGGGAAAGGTTACCCACTCCAGTATTCTGGCCTGGAGAATTCCATGGACTATATAGCCCATGGGGTTGCAAAGAGTTGGACACGACTGAGGGACTTTCACTGGCATATATCTTCACCCTCTTCTTCCCCAGCCACCTGTGAAGTACAGTGAATAGTAATCACATGTGAGCACAAGCACAAGGATTCCAGACTAGTTTCAATCAGAAGGTTGATAATTAAGATTTCTGAAATACCACCCTGTTACCTCACCTCCAGTTAATCAGAAGAAAGTCATACATTCTGTTGCCCATACACACAAATGTTGCTTTTATTTATTTATTTTAATTTATTTATTTATTTTAATCGGAGGCTAATTACTTTACAATATTGTAGTTATTTTTGCAAAACATAGACATGAATCAGCCATGGGCGCACATCCGCTCCCACCCCACTTCCCATCTCATCCCCCAGGGTCATCCCAGTGCACCACCCCTGAGCACCCTGTCTCATGCATCGAACCTAGACTGGTGATCCACTTCACATATGATAATATACATGTTTCAACGCTACCCTCTCAAATCATCTCACCCTTGCCTTCTTCCACAAACACTTCCCTGAAAACCATCCAAGAGTTCAGGACTTTTGAGCATGAGCTGCCCATACTCTGTGCTTAATACCTGTAATAAATGCCATACTTTCCTGTGATAAAGGAAGGTTGGCTTTGCTGCTTGATGGTTAAGAAGGCCCAAAATTTGGTCCCTTGTCTCAGGGTCTTTAATTTGAAAGATTAACCTTATATTTCTTATTTAGCTTGTAGTTCTGGTAGAGAAGCAACATTTTGCTATAGAGAAACAATGGTTCCTTAAATCTAAACACTGTTTTTGTTCATGCAATTGATATATCCATTTTGATTGAAAAAATAATGGGCAGAATCAAGTGTTTCCTCTTCACTGATATTTGACAAGAGCCTATTAATAACATAAACTACCTTCATAACTGTAGTAAACATCATCACCATTTTAACAGCAGTGCTACATAAATTATTGATATAGAACAATTGAACAAATGAAACATTCAATAATTCATATTCCTGTATTACAAATTATGGTTCTTATTAAAAGTGACTTGTTTGAGATCGTAAAATCCAGAGTACCTGTGGTGGTGGTTTAGTTGCTAAGTCATATCTGACTTTTGCAACCCTATGGACTGTAGCCTGCCAGGATCCTCTATCCATGGGATTCTCCAGGCAAAAATAACGGAGTGGGTTTCCATTGCATTCTACAGGGGATCTTCCTGAGCAAATGATGTAACTCAGGTCTTTCGCACTGCAGGCAACCTCCTGCACTGCAGGCAGATTCTTTACAAACTGAGCCCCCAGGGAAACCCTGTTGAGGAATTTAAACCCACGATTTTTAAGTTCCAAGCAATTTCTATTTTTCCACCAATAAAGCTGCTACATTATTGATCTCTTCTACTCATTTTCAAATAAATTTTATTAATATTTACACTATGTATAGTAACCTTTTAAAACTAAAAACTTTAGAAATTAGGATTTTAGTAAACAAAGATAATTTAGTGAATAAAAGTTATGAAGCCAAATGTTTCCCAAAATGTAGAGTTGTCAATAAAGAAAAACTATTAACTGATTTTACAAAATGATGTTTAATAGTATAAAATTTTGATCACAGTAAAATTATTTAAATTTATTTGTAAATGAGATCTCATAAATAAAATTAAATATCATTATATCTGAGCTAGGGTAATTGTTTTGACAGTTTAGTGACTTATCCACTGATTTTTCTACACTTATTTAAAATTAAAGCATCAGAAGAGTAAAAATGTTATTTTGAGACACCTTCAATACACATTGAACTTCTAGGTCTGTTCTGATTATTTTTCAAATTATTAGTCAATCTTCAAAAACTAATTTATATGCTCAAATAATCTTGTTATGCTAAATAAATGTATAATAATATATACAATGGATAATACATATTTTTCCACTTATATGTCAACATTTATAATATATTGTGTTAGATTATCTGGGGATTTATGATAAAAGGTATGAATGAGTAATAACTCAATGGTTAAACAACATAATAAGCATTTACTTCCTGACTTACTGGATCAATTTTGGTAGTTACCATTAATGACATTTTTCATAGTTATATTTTGTAGTATGAAAAAATTATGACCAATCAAGATAGCATATTAAAAAGCAAAGGCATTATTTTGCCAAGAAAGACCCGTCTAGTCAAGGCTATGGTTTTTCCTGTGGTCATGTACGGATGTGAGAGTTGGACTGTGAAGAAAGCTGAGCACCAAAGAATTGATGCTTTTGAACTGTGGTGTTGGAGAAAACTCTTGAGAGTTCCTTGGACTGCAAGGAGATCCAACCAGTCCATTCTAAAGGAAATTAGTCCTGGGTGTTCATTGGAAGGACTGATGCTAAAGCTGAAACTCCAATAGTTTGGCCACCACATGTGAAGAGTTGACTCACTGGAAAAGACCTTGATGCTGGGAGGGATGGGGGGCAGGAGGAGAAGGGGACAACAGAGGATGAGATGGCTGGATGGCATCACTGACTCGATGGACATGAGGCTGAGTGAACTCTGGGAGTTGGTG
>SJYX01012329.1:129711-161372 GCA_006410675.1 Oreotragus oreotragus
TTATTGATATTTCTCCCGGCAATCTTGATTCCAGCTTGTACTTCATCCAGCACAGCATTTCTCATGATGTACTCCGCATAGAAGTTAAATAAGCAGGGTAACAATATACAGCCTTGACATGCTCCTTTTCCTATTTGGAACCAGTCTGTTGTTCCATGTCCAGTTCTAACTGTTGCTTCCTGAGTTGCATATAGGTTTCTTAAGAGGCAGGTTAGGTGCTCTGGTATTCCCATCTCTTGAAGAATTTTCCACAGTTTGTTGTGATCCACACAGTCAAAGGCTTAGGTAATCAGAATTTGTCTGTTCAACTAGAAGATGGAGAAGTAACACATGAAAGATTGTATTTTTTCCAGAAGTTTTCAAGGGTTATACCTGGAGATGCTACATTATGACTGCCCAAATTCTATACAAAAATATTTAGTCATATGACCTCTCTGCCTCCAGGGGTGCATAAAGTCTAGTTCTATGCCACTCACTTTCATTATTTTTCATTCTATTTTTAGTTATCACTGCCTTAAAAATGCCCTTCATAAACAGTGCACTTAATATAGCCACAGTTTACCGTTTACTTTCTCTCTATATTTTATTTATAAAACTTACCACTAAACAAAATTAAATTAATTTTATCTAATTTATTTCAATTATCTCTTGCTATATATGTGTGTGTGCATGTGCATATATTTGTGTCTGTGTGTATGTAAGAACTGGAACAAAGCAATAAATATATAACCATTTGTTGAATTAAAGAAAAATGGGATCAAAGGTCACACAGTCATCCAGCCATCATATCTTTTGAGCCAAGACTAAACCCATGCTCCCAAATAAGATTGTTAATAGTTCCAACTCTTCCATTTCCCCGATGTTCCACCTGAAACTCACCGCAATTATTAAATCCACATCTATTCTGGATAAAGTGAACAGGAAGCCTTTTTAGTGGAATTATGTTGAAAATTACACTTAAGGAAATTATTTTTGAAATAATTATATTTTTACTTATTTATACATATGTACTTCATAAATTCAGTTCAAATGAAATATACTCAATATAAGGCTTCCCAAGTTGCACAGTGGTAAAGAATCTGTCTACCAATGCAGGAGATACAAGAGATGTGGGTTCTGTCCCTGGGTCGAGAAGGTCTCTGAAGCAGGAGATGGCATCTCACTACAGTATTCTTGCCTGGAAAATCCCATGGACAGAGGACCCTGGCAGCCTACAGTTCATGGGGTCACAAAAAGTCAGACAGGACTTAGTGACTGAGCATGCACTCATGCTGAATATAAAGACAACCCAATATTAATGGAGCTAAATAATTTAGATATCCTAATTCCAGAATTTAGGCAAATTTAACTTCTGTGCCTTGTAATTTTGTTATTTCATAAATAACTTATAATGGACTACCAGATCTCTGTCTCTGTTTACCCAAAGGATAGAACAACATTGGGTTGATTGTATATATATATATATAAAACAGAACAAGTTTTTCATATTGAACCACTGGCTGACATTATAGGATTTATAAGGCACACTATTTTAATGACTCTGCCAGACAGAATACTAAACAGAGAAGATAACAGGCATAAATGAAAAAAAATAGAGAAAATGGATAACTAAAATCTATAAAATTTATAGGTCAGATTTTTATTACATTTTAAATATCATTATATAATGGTCACTCATTAAATATTAGATCACTCTTTTTCTCCCTTGAGTGTCTGGTAAAAATACTGCTTGTCTGGATGACAAAGCATTTGAAAGAATCTATCTCCCTGTTTCCTTGATTATTGCCTCTTCTAAGTTAGCTCTTCCACTATTTCTCACTCAGTAACTCCCACTAGACCTTAAGTTTTCCAGTGTATACTCTTTCTTTTAAATTCTCTTTCACATTTTTTGTTTCTTTATGTCCTGTATTCTAGGCAAGTTACAATCATCTTTTAATATATTATTTTAGTTGTTTTACTCCACAGAGTCAAAAAATTTCATGCTTACATTTTTATTATAAATTTTCTATTTCCTTGTTTATAACACATTTAGTACTCTTTTACTACAATATGAACCTTTTCCAATTCATAACACATTCATGAATGTTTTAAATGAGTTTAGGTAGAAATAAATTTTGGTTACTTTATTAATTTCTGCTTTTAAAGTGTAATATGTATTTATTTTGCAGATTCTCTTTAATGATTATGTATGTCTCAAGACTGCGTGTGTGTGTGTATTTGTGTGTATAGCATATGCATAATCTCAATGGTTAACATTCATAAGTGGGAATTTCAGCATTTTTCTTTTGCCAGTTTCAGTCACTATGAAGGTATCATTTAATTTTTCAGTGTGAGTTATCAGGCAAATATGAGTAGTGAAAATCAGAAGTCTGAGTCCACAACTTCCCCTTTTGTGAGATTCTTTTTAGATGAGACTCCTTCTCCTGATTGTTTTACTTTTGCCAGTTTATTCACTGTTCCTCACATTTATAGTTGAGTTCACCTAGTGTCCATTTTACAACAGTGACTAACTGTGCGTTTGAGTTTAATCAGGGAGCTCTTTTCTCATTCACCATGATGAATAAGCATGAAGTCTCAATTTATATCATCAGAGAGGTTAAAACTAATCCCTTCAAATATATTTAGCCCCTTCTTTTAAGCTCCCTCAGTTCTGAATTTAGTTATGGTCACCTCACAGTCTCGTGTTCTCTCTGTATCTGCCATCTAGCTATGTCCTTCTCACAACTTCAAGTCCAGCTTTGTATTTAGAGATTAACTTGATCATGTTACCCAATATTTTTATAGGAGTGAGAACTTTATCACTTCAGCCTCTACCCAGATTTTTTATAATTCTAATTTTTCAAGACAAATATTAATGAACAGTTCAAGGTTGTGAAATTCTCAACAGTTTCTGTGGATAACAATGATATAAGTCAGTATACAAGTAACTAAAAATCCTTTTATAGTTGCCTATTTCTTCTTATAGTAAATCTCAACAACTTTTAGCATTCTCTCAATACAGTGTATTTCAAAAAGAATTACTGTGTGAAGATATTTCTGTTTTCTTCCTTGTTATAAACACTTAACAGAAAGTAAGTACTGTCAGATGGCCTCCCAAAGTGATTTCAAAACTGTATTATTGACAAAACTGTTATATCACTACTGTGTTAAAAAGCAGTGATACCAAAAATCAACTACAAAAAAAAAAAAAAAAACTGCAAAAAACACAAACACAGGGAAGCTAAATATATAGTATAAAACAACCAGTGGATCACTGAGTAAATCAAAGAGAAAATAGAAAAAAAAATATGTAGAGAGAAATAAAAATGAAAACATGATGATTCAAAACTTATGGGACACAGCAAAAGCAATTCTAAGAGGACAGTTAATAATGATACAAACTTACCTCAGGCTGTAAGAAAAAGCTCAAATAAGCCACCTAACCTTATACCTAAAACAACTTCTTTCTAGAGAAAGAAGAAAAGCAAACCACATAGTTAGTAGAAGGAAAAAAAATCATAGACCCAGAGCAGAAATAAATGATAGAGATGAAGAAAGCAAAAGAAAAATCAATAAAGTAAAAGCTGATTTTTAAAAAAAGATAAAATTGACAAACCTTTAGCCAGACTCGACACAAAAAAG
Source organism: Oreotragus oreotragus (assembly GCA_006410675.1). Taxonomy (NCBI): domain Eukaryota; kingdom Metazoa; phylum Chordata; class Mammalia; order Artiodactyla; family Bovidae; genus Oreotragus; species Oreotragus oreotragus. Next base: position 133,333 of record SJYX01012329.1, read on the forward strand.
GAAGAAGGCCAAAATCAATACAATCAGAAATAAAAAAAAAAAAAAGAAGCTACAACCAACACCACAGAAATACAAAGGATTATAATAGAGCACTACAAGCAGAGACTCTGCTCATTTGCTCAGTCATGTCTGACTCTCTGTGGCCCCATGGACTGTAAACTGCCAGTCTCCTCTGCCCATGGAATTATCCAGGAAAAATTAGTGGAGTGGGGAGCCATTTCCTACCCCAAGGGATCTTCCCAACCCAGGGATCAAACCTATGTCTTTTTCATCTTTTGCATGGGCAAGCACATTCTTTACCACTAGTGCCACCTGGGAAGCCCACCACAAGCAACTATACATCAATAAAATGGACTCCCTAGAAGAGAAGGACAAAGTCTTAGAAAAATATAAACTCCCAAGACTGAACCAAGAAGAAATAGAAAATGTGAACAGACCAATTATAAGTACTGAAATTGAATCCAGTAATTAAAAAACTCCCAACAAACAGAAGTGCAGATGCCATCACAGGTGAAGTCCACTAAACACTTGGAGAAGAGTTAACACATAAGTCTGACATTATTCAAAAAATTTGCAAAGGAAGGAAGGCTACTGAGCTCATTCAATGATGTCAACACCATCCTGATACCAATGCCAGACAAAGGTATCACAGAAAAAGAAAACTACAGGCCAAGATCGATGATAAACATAGATGCACAAATCCTCAACAAAATATGAGCAAGCCAACTCCAACAGAACATTAAAAGGATCATACACCATGCTCAAGTGGGATTTATCTCAGCGATATATGTATGTATATATTATATTCACAAATCAAGCAATATGATATACCACATCAACAAATGGAAGAACAATGTGATCACACAAATAGATGTAGAAAAAGCTTTTGATAAAATTTAGCATTTGTTTATGAAAAAAGCTCTCCAGAAATTATGCATAAAGTTAATGCACCTCAACAAGCAAAGGCCATATACAACAAACTCACAGCTAGCATCATATTCAATGGTGAAAAATCAAAAGCATTCTGTCTTAGAGCAGGCTCCTCTGTCCATGGGATTTTCCACCCTTGATACTTTTACTCAACATAGTTTGGAAAGTTCTAGCCACAGCAATCAGAAAAGGAAAAGAAATAATGTGATCCATAGCGGAAAAAGAGTAAAACTGTCACTGTTTGCAGATGACATAATACTATACACAGAAAATCCTGAAGAAGCTACCAGAAAACGACTAGAGCTTATAATGAATTTGGTAGATTGAAGGATACAAAATTTTTATACATAAATTTGTTGCAATATACATAACAATCAAAGATCAGAAACGGAAACTAAAAAAATAGATCTATTTATGATCACATCAGAAAGAATAAAATACTTATAATAAACATGCATAAGGATGCAAAAGACTTGTACTTTGGAAAAATATAAGATGCTAATGAAAGGAACTGAAGATAACCCCAAAAGATAGAAAAATATACAACTTGTACAGTCCATGTATATGTATAAGTGAATCACTGCTGCTGCTGCTGCTAAGTAGCTTCAGTCATGTCCGACTCTGTGCAACCCCATGGATGGCAGCCCACCAGGCTCCTGCATACCTGGGATTTTCCAGGCAAGAACACTGGAGTGGGTTGCCATTTCCTTCTCCAATGAAATAAAGTGAAAAGTGAAAGTGAAGTCATTCAGTCATGTCCGACTCAGCAACCCCATGGACTGCAGCCTACCAGGCTCCTCTGTCCATGGGATTTTCCAGGCAAGAGTACTGGAGTGGGGTGCCATTGCCTTCTCCACTACATATCTGAGGTTACTGATATTTCTCCCAGCAATCTTGATTCCAGCTTCTGCTTCATCCAGCCCGGCATTTCACATGAGGTACTCATGATGTACACATGATGCATATGGTTAAATAAACAGAGTGACAAGATACAGCCTTGATGTACTCCTTTTCCTATTTGGAACCAGTCTGTTGTTCCATGTCCAGTTCTAACTGTAACATTTTTACCTGTGTACAGATTTCTCAGGAGGCAGGTCAGGTGGTCTGATATTCCCATCTCTTTAAGAATTTACCACTGTTTGTGTGAACCACATAGTGAAAAGTTTTGGTGTAGTCAATAAAGCAAAAGTAGATGTTTTTCTGGAACTCTCTTGCTTTTTCCACGATCAAGCAGATGTTGGCCTCCACTGGCATCATTCAGATCAATTCAGTCTCTCAGTCGTGTCCAACTCTTTGTGACCCCATGAATTGCAGCACACCAGGCATCCCTGTCGATCACCAACTCCTGGAGTTCACTCAGACTCACATCCATCAAGTCAGTGATGCCATCCAGCCATCTCATTCTCTGTTGTCCCGTTCTCCTCCTGCCCCCAATCTGCCCCCGCCCCCAGCATCAGAGTCTTTTCCAATGAGTCAACTCTTCACAGCAAGTGGCCAAAGTACTGGAGTTTCAGCTTTAGCATCAGTCCTTCCAAAGAACACCCAGGACTGATCTCCTTTAGGATGGACTGGTTGGATCTCCTTGCAGTCTAAGGGACTCTCAAGAGTCTTCTCCAACACCACAGTTCAAAAGCATCAATTCTTCGGTGCTCAGCTTTCTTCACAGTCCAACTCTCACATCCATACATGACCACTGGAAAAACCATAGCCTTGACTAGATAGACCTTTGTTGGCAAAGTAATGTCTCTGCTTTTCAATATGCTGTCTAGGTTGGTCATAACTTTCCTTCCAAGGAGTAAGTGTTAGTCATAGACAATCCCTATTTACACTTAACTATATTTTGTGAGTTGCTATTTTGTGAGCATAGGTAATTCTGACATCTCATTATTTGTTAATTTTTTAAATGTAAGATGTCAGTGAAACTAGAAGATGTGTTACAACTGCTTTATCACTTGGCTCTGCACAGAATCACTAAGAGATATATAAAGCTTCCACTTGGCATTTAGAATAATAAGAATAAGAGTTATGATATTCTGTACTGCAGCTTAAAGAAGTCTAAAACTCCAGAGTGTGAAGTCTAACTGATTTTCTCCACTACATTAATCAAAGCACTTTTGACAACTTAGAATTATGTTGTTATTCATGTGAGGCACTCAAAATTCTTCTTAATTCTCAGGTGGCATTTATTTTGCTATTCTGAAGAAGAAATAGATGAAAAAATTCTTATTTAAAATATGAAATGAAATAAAAATTGTAAAATATTTCTGATCAGTCATATGTTAAATAACTACTTGACTTGCAGAGCCAAACACTGACACTGCACACCCTGCCTATAATCTCTTACAGAAATAAAAATGTCTATTTTGAATGTATTTTTCTAGCTCTTTAAGTATAAAAGTATTTATATTTCTATAAAATTTATAATGTTTTACATGATTTTATATTTAAAGCCTCCAACAAATCAATAAATAATTAATACCAAACCTTGGTTAATACCAAATCATGAAAGAATTAAAATTTTAAATTTAAGGCTTAAGACAAAAAGAAGCACATATGTAAAAATAATGATATATCATACAAATTTAAAGAATTAAATAATATCTTAAGATAGATTGAACTTTAGTATTGTTGTGCTTAACAGTTGAATAAGAAGGTTTAGGTGTTTTGAGTTATGCTTCTTGTAAGTTCGACACGACTGAGCAACCTCACCTTCTTGTGTTATTTTTTTTGCTAAATGGGGTAGGAGATTATTTCCCGTTAGAGGCAAGTACTTGCCTCTGCCTCTACTGAACCAAATCAACCATTGACTCCTAACATCTGGAAATCTGGAGGCTGCCTGCATTTTTGTTTTATTTACATTTACTTATTGCTACTACGGTAATCCATAGTGGCTCAGTAGTAACAATTTGTCTGCCAGTGCAGATGCGGGCTCCATTCCTGGGTCGGAAAGATGCCCTGGAGAAGAAAATTTGAAATCCACTTCAGTATTCTTGCCAGGGAAATCCCAAGGAGAGAAATGCATGGTGGGTTACAGTACAGTTCATGGGGTCACAAAAAAGTCAGATATGACTTAGTGACTAAACAACAACAACTGCTGGTATAGCAGATATAAATGTGTAATACTTTCAGGATTGGTATAAGTGCATGCTGCTGCTGCTGCTGTCTCTTCAGTCGTGTCCGACTCTGTGTGACCCCACAGACGGCAGCCCACCAGGCTCCCCCGTCCCTGGGATTCTCCAGGCAAGAATACTGGAGTGGGTTGCCNAACCCCTTATGATTATACAGTGGAAGTGAGAAATAGATTTAAGGGCCTAGATCTGATAGATAGAGTACCACAGTCCATAGGATCACAAAAAAGTAGGACATGACTGAGTGACTATGCACAGCACAAGCACAGCTAGGATGTTAGTTCTCTAGAGGCAGAGTTCTCAGTAAATTCAACCAGTGAATTCCCATAAAGTGAATGATTAATAATATTTATTTTAAAAAAGAAGAGAAATATAGGAAGAGAAAGACATAACATGTAAAACATGTGTATGCATGTATGCGTGTGTATATGTGTGTGTGTATATATACAGTCATAGTTTATGACAGGAAAAAATGTAGACAACAGGAAATAAACATATAACAGGGTAAATTAAATATGATGTAAAATTTGATGTAACCATACCTTTCAATGCTTTGTATTAAAAGGCTTTTAGTAGATTCCCAGGAATTGGTATGGAAGTCAGACATACCTCTAAAATATTGTCAGCCCAGTTTCAAAACACTGTCTTAAAGTAAATACAATAATAAACTGGATCACACAAATTTTTTGGATTCCCAGTGCATATAAAAGTTATTTACACTGTACTATAATCTATTAAGTGTGTATTAGAATTATATCTAAAAAGATATATGTACCTTAATTTGAAATATTTAACTGCTAAAACATGTTATCATCTGAGCCTTCAGCAAGTCACAGCAGTAACATCAGAGATCACTGATCACAGGTCACTACAACAAATATACTGATAATGAAAATATTTGAAGAGTTATGAAAATTACCAAAACATGACACAGAGACACAAACGGGGAACATGCTGTAGAAAAAAAAAAAATGGAGCTGACAGGCTTGCTTGATGCAGGGTTGCCAAAAACATTCAATTTTTTAAAAAAGGAAAAAAAAAAGAAAACAGCGTCTGAGAAATGCAATAAGGTGAAACACAATAAAATGAGATATGCCTATATTGTGAAGTGAAACTTATTAAATTGCAAAAACACATATATAGTAGAAACCCATTTCACTATAAATGGAAACTATATGCCAGTACATATGCATGTATGTCTACATGCATATGTGTGTAGATTTCAGGAAGGATAAGCAGCAAACTCCCAAGTGGTACTCAAAGCATGATAAATGTGAAGGGTGGGTGCTGTAAAATTTTCTTTTTCACAATAATATACTGTTTGATTTTCAAAAATAGTATTCTACATATAAGTGCAGAAAAACACGTTTAAATGAGAGGGAAAGTTAGTTTCTTTATGCTAAAATTAAAGCATGAAACAGGAAGTTTCTTTTTGTTAAACAGATTCTTACTTAAGAACAAATACCATGTCAATACGATTTAACTCTGTATCATCAGCTCCTAACATAGGGATTACCACAATATGAACTTGATAAATACTTTTAAAATACTTCAGTTCAGTTCAGTTCAGTCACTCAGTCGTGTCCAACTCTTTGCGATCCCATGAATTGCAGCACGCCAGGCCTCCCTGTCCATCATCAACTCCCGGAATTTATTCAAACTCATGTCCATCGAGTCGGTAATGCTATCCAGTCATCTCATCTTCTGTCGTCCCCTTCTCCTCCTGCCCCCAGTCCCTCCCAGCATCAGGATCTTTTCCAATGAGTCACTTCTTTGCATGAGGTGGCCAAAGTATTGGAGTTTCAGCTTTAGCGTCAGTCCTTTCAATGAACACCCAGAACTGATCTCCTTTAGAATGGACTGGTAGAATACTTGAAAAGTTTCATAAGCAACTTTTAGGTATTATACTGGAAATCATCACTACANTTCTTTGCATGAGGTGGCCAAAGTATTGGAGTTTCAGCTTTAGCGTCAGTCCTTTCAATGAACACCCAGAACTGATCTCCTTTAGAATGGACTGGTAGAATACTTGAAAAGTTTCATAAGCAACTTTCAGGTATTATACTGGAAATCATCACTACAAAACACCAAGGGAGACCACAAGTCAGAGTGTAAAATGGTACAATAATGTAGAGTAATCAAATCCTACAATAGGATTAGCACAATAATTCTTCAATATTAAAATTAACTCTCCATGTCATCGAAATGAGCACTAAAATAATCAGTATCACCACACACACACACACACACACACACATTGTTGAAAGAAGTTTTACTGGCTGCTTAAAAAGATGGTGTGGAAATATTAATAATCTATAGAAACCTTAAAATATACATTATCTATCAGATTATTAGTTTAAAATGTGATCCTGTCTGTCTGAGAAAGGTTATATAAATTCTTTTCTTCTAAAATATTTTTCTTACTTCCTTTCTTTCTTATTTTTCTCTTTTCTCTTTCTTCTCTCCCCATTTGCTCTTTTCCTTCTTCTCTTTCTCTCTTTCTCATCACAGTTCTGTGAAAAATTCAAAATCTGCTCTTCACCATGATGGACTTTCTACTAAAAGTTATGCTGCTTTCAGTTCAGTTCAGTTCAGTCGCTCAGTCGTGTTAGAATCTTTGCAACCCATGAACCCCAGCACGCCAAGCCCCCCTGTCCATCACCAACTCCCGGAGTCCATCCAAACCCATGTCCATTGAATTGGTGATCCCATCCAATCGTCTCATCCTCTGTTGCCCCTTCTCCACCCACCTTCAATCCTTCCCAGCATCAGGGTTTTTTCAAATGAGTCAGCTCTTTGCATCATGTGGCCCAAGTATTGGAGTTTCAGACTCAACATCAGTCCTTCCAATGAACATCCAGGACTGATCTCTTTTAGGATGGACTGTTTGGATCTCCTTGCAGTGCAAGGAGCTCTCAACAGTCTGTAACACCGCAGTTCAAAAGCACCAATTCTTCGGCGCTCAGCTTTCTTTATAGTCCAACTCTCATATCCATACATGACTACCNGTTCATAGTGATGCTTTCTAAGACCCACTTGACTCCACATTCAAGGATGTCTGGCTCCTGGTGAGTGATCACACCATTGTGATTATCTTGGTCATGAAGATTTTTTGTATAGTTCTTCTGTGTATTATTGCCACCTCTCCTTATTATCTGCTGATTCTGTTAGGTCCATACCTGCTTTATTTGGCTAAAATTCATGATGAAGGAAAATTATTTATGTAAGGTAAATAAAACAATTTACCAGATTATAGAAAAGTTTTATATACAACAGAGTAAAATGCAGTTTAATTAGAAACAAAATCTGTTTCCTAGAAGTATAGTCAAGTAAAATTTTGAAGTTAGGGGTCAGATGGCTTTTTAAAACAGAACATATTTTAGATTCTTAGGTAGCAGCAAAGTAGACTTACATCAACTGGATGAGAGTTTCATTTTAATCTGGTCAACCAACAGTTATTACATCAAAACTGATTGCAATTCAGGAATTCAATGTAATTTAAAAAAATGTAATTCCCACATAACAACTTTCTACTTGGATAAAGCATATAACTTATTTCCAGTTTCTTTCTTTAAAGATTTACTTATGTCATAGAATTTTTCTTAATGTTTTGCAAAACTAGAAATTTAAATAAAAATAATCAAATACTACCTGAAATAATTAACAGACTGACTTTACTGAAATTCATGATGATAGTAAAAATATTTTTAAGTTATCAAAATTAATTCTATTTTTCACATTTCTCTTCATATAATGATTGGAAATGTGTTTTCTGAATAATGTTAGAGGAATCAACATTAAGGAAAAAAGTAGAGTCTGTCATAGAATGACATAAGTCAGAAAGAGACAAGCAAACATTTTATATTTATATATATATATGGAATCTAGAAAAATGATATAGATGAATCTATTTGCAGGGCAAGAATAGAGATGCAGATATAGAGATTGGATTTGTGAACACAGAGAGGAAAGAGGAGGGTTGGATGAATTTAGAGAGTAGGGCTGACATATACAGTACCATGTATAAAAGATAGCTTGTGGGAGGCAGCTGTATAGCACAGGGAGCTCAACTTGGTGCTCCGTGTTGTCCTAGAGGGGTGGAATAGGGGATAGCAGGGAGGCTCAAAAGAGAGGGGATATATGTATACATATAACTGATTCACATTGTTGTACTGGATAAGCTAACATAACATTGCAAAGCAATTATACACCAAATAAAAAATAAATAAATGAACAAATAAGCATAATTGAAAATTTAACTTAAAAGTCATTCTGAAAACATACTAGAGTTCTTAAACTATTTCTTAGAGTTTAAGAAACTATAAGAAGTTTGAGTATTATCAACTGCCTTGATTTCCCTGACTTTGAGTTTATCCATGATACTGGCAGTATCCCTAATAAATATTGAAAAACTTCTCTATATGAATATATCCTCATTGTCAGTTACCACAAGGTAAAAAGAATAAACTATACATTCAGCTGATCATTCACTCAGGAAGAAGGTACTGAACAGTTATATGTGAAAGAAAATCTTTTGAGAGATGAGGATACAGAGAGCACAGATATGATGTTCCTTCTCATGGTGATTATATCTGATTGTGACTGAAAAGGCAGAAACTAAATAAATCAAGGAATGTGTGAATATAAGAAAGAAAAATAACTCAATGTAGTAGAGAGTTGGAAGAAATATTTTTCCTTTCAAAAGAGGAGTTAAAAAGTGAAGATAAATTTTTAATGAGGTTGCCTTGGAGGGGGCATAAAAGAATTGACTGTCATATAATTGTTTATTGTTTTTATTTCCTTAAATTATTTAATTTTGTTTTGAAGATTTGAAGAATCTCTTTTTAAAATATTGATTGATTATAGATAATTGTGTGAGAGTTTTGAAAAAGTGAGATAAGTAATAGAATAAATATACTAACTTTTGAGTAGAGGATGGATAATATCTGTTACAATAGGATTCAAAGAGTAAAATGTGGATGAATATACAGGTGAATTTCTCTATTTTTATGCAATTATGGCTGTAAATTTAGAGGTATGGTTAACTGCTAGCCCTAGTGAAAGAGTTAAGATTAGGAGGATGAGGTACATGGAGAAGTTAGATCCTGGAGAATGTGGGAAAAAATTAACCAGGAAAATCTGGAAATACTGGGAGGAGGATAAATAATGTTTGCATTGGAGACCTTGAATTAAGTGGATCATCAATAATTGATTTATTACTCAGTGACATCTCTTCCTTCTTGCCTTGTTACATTTTTTCAGTCTTGTCCCCAACAAGATATAATTCTATCTAGAGAGCCAGAGTAAAAAATTTCAGAAACACACTTTTAAAATTTTAGCTACATACCTATTTAATTTTATTATATGCTATATGTAATGAGTAATATATACAATATACATATGACATGTACACATGTATGTCAAACATTGTAATTAAAAGGAAGCTAATTTACACTAGTTTATTTAAATATTTGTTATAGTTTTGAAAGTTTTTTTATTTAAATATATTTAGTTAATAAAGAGGTTGAAGATTTTTAAAAATCAAGTACAGATTAGGAGCATAGTGATTTACCAACAAAGACTGACTCTCCAGACATTTTCAATGTATAATCACACTGCTGTATGTTTTTCAGCAATACAGTGTTTTATTCTTTTCCTTTCTCTTTAATGTTTTATTTTTTACTACCTTAGAGATGATCCTATTGATTATGAGAAGGAAATGGCACTGTACACGTTTCTATGAAAAATATCAAAGTAAAGATAAGGACATTTATGTTTCTAATTTTAAAATATGTGCTATTAGTTTTTCCTTAAATTTGTAGAAAAGCTTTGTAGAATGTTTATGAAAACATTCTCTCCTAAAAGTCAGAATTCCAATATATCAGTGGACATAACTTACTACAAAGACAGTTGGGAATTTTGTAGTCCAGCATGATCTAAAAATAGACATTATATATTTGTATTCTAGTTAGCAGCCAGTCTGTCCTTAAAATTTATACTCTTTTTGATAGGACTATGTAATTTACGGGCACTTAATTTAACTGTTTGCCAAATCAAACAATAGTTAAGTTTAAATTAAAAAGCACTATAAATATATCATATAATATTTAGCAATTTTGGAGGAATGAACAATAGCAGTCATTTGTGAACGTCAGATATATCACATACATGATTTAGCAAGTAGATTTAAAAATAATGTTTAAACCATGCCCCCTAAAATAGTGATACAGACTTTTGTACCTCCCCTCTTTTGTTCAACAAGGTTAAAATCAGCAAATAATTTTATAGACTTCTTTTTTTTTTAATAATTCTGAAGAAATATTGACAGGGACTGGTAGTTTTCTCTCAAAAACCGTTTTCTTCTTAGTAAGGGAAATCTGAGTGTCGCTGTGGTTAGAGATACCTAGCTAGCAAGAGCATTTTACAGCCCCTCTTGCAGTAAGGACTTAATGTGGAATCCAGTCTTGTTCAGCAGATGTGAGGGAAAATTATATATACAATTTCTTAATGATATTCTTCATGGGAAGCTGTTTTCCTCTTTTGTCCATTCCAAGGGCTGGTATGCACAAAGGGTGCTAATGAGCCAGCACTGACTGTGCAGATGGGAATAATGAAGCAAGAGGCAGAGAAACCCGTGTACCTGTACGACCTTCAGAAGCTGGGCTGCCCTACTGCATCGCCGCCTATCAGCTTAGGCTTTTGTGTGCTTGAGAAAATGAATTTCAGCTTGTTTAAGGCACTCTTATTAGTTCTCTAATAAAGCAATTAGATAAATATCCCAGCTAATGAAATACATGTATTTTAGAAATCTGCAAATGTGAGATCTGCAGTTCTGGTTAAATACTGTAATTATTTTACCCCCATTACTGAAGAATATGTTTTGTTAAAAATAAATGATACTGTATTAAAATAGATTACCCAATAGGATACAATATTCCCTTTTATATAAATGTTGATGTTCAGACACTTTGAAGTTTTTTTTGAACACCTAAATAAATATGCTCCTAAATCCAATCTATCCTTTTTCCCTTGGTAGTATTTGAGGCAGAAATAAAAAGCTTATTTCTGAAATAGCCTTCATCAGCCTCAGCTCCATAACTCAAACTCAGCGCAAGCTTTTCCATCACCCTCTCCTATATCTGTCTCTTATACACATCTNACATTGCAAAGCAATTATACACCAAATAAAAAATAAATAAATGAACAAATAAGCATAATTGAAAATTTAACTTAAAAGTCATTCTGAAAACATACTAGAGTTCTTAAACTATTTCTTAGAGTTTAAGAAACTATAAGAAGTTTGAGTATTATCAACTGCCTTGATTTCCCTGACTTTGAGTTTATCCATGATACTGGCAGTATCCCTAATAAATATTGAAAAACTTCTCTATATGAATATATCCTCATTGTCAGTTACCACAAGGTAAAAAGAATAAACTATACATTCAGCTGATCATTCACTCAGGAAGAAGGTACTGAACAGTTATATGTGAAAGAAAATCTTTTGAGAGATGAGGATACAGAGAGCACAGATATGATGTTCCTTCTCATGGTGATTATATCTGATTGTGACTGAAAAGGCAGAAACTAAATAAACCAAGGAATGTGTGAATATAAGAAAGAAAAATAACTCAATGTAGTAGAGAGTTGGAAGAAATATTTTTCCTTTCAAAAGAGGAGTTAAAAAGTGAAGATAAATTTTTAATGAGGTTGCCTTGGAGGGGGCATAAAAGAATTGACTGTCATATAATTGTTTATTGTTTTTATTTCCTTAAATTATTTAATTTTGTTTTGAAGATTTGAAGAATCTCTTTTTAAAATATTGATTGATTATAGATAATTGTGTGAGAGTTTTGAAAAAGTGAGATAAGTAATAGAATAAATATACTAACTTTTGAGTAGAGGATGGATAATATCTGTTACAATAGGATTCAAAGAGTAAAATGTGGATGAATATACAGGTGAATTTCTCTATTTTTATGCAATTATGGCTGTAAATTTAGAGGTATGGTTAACTGCTAGCCCTAGTGAAAGAGTTAAGATTAGGAGGATGAGGTACATGGAGAAGTTAGATCCTGGAGAATGTGGGAAAAAATTAACCAGGAAAATCTGGAAATACTGGGAGGAGGATAAATAATGTTTGCATTGGAGACCTTGAATTAAGTGGATCATCAATAATTGATTTATTACTCAGTGACATCTCTTCCTTCTTGCCTTGTTACATTTTTTCAGTCTTGTCCCCAACAAGATATAATTCTATCTAGAGAGCCAGAGTAAAAAATTTCAGAAACACACTTTTAAAATTTTAGCTACATACCTATTTAATTTTATTATATGCTATATGTAATGAGTAATATATACAACATACATATGACATGTACACATGTATGTCAAACATTGTAATTAAAAGGAAGCTAATTTACACTAGTTTATTTAAATATTTGTTATAGTTTTGAAAGTTTTTTTATTTAAATATATTTAGTTAATAAAGAGGTTGAAGATTTTTAAAAATCAAGTACAGATTAGGAGCATAGTGATTTACCAACAAAGACTGACTCTCCAGACATTTTCAATGTATAATCACACTGCTGTATGTTTTTCAGCAATACAGTGTTTTATTCTTTTCCTTTCTCTTTAATGTTTTATTTTTTACTACCTTAGAGATGATCCTATTGATTATGAGAAGGAAATGGCACTGTACACGTTTCTATGAAAAATATCAAAGTAAAGATAAGGACATTTATGTTTCTAATTTTAAAATATGTGCTATTAGTTTTTCCTTAAATTTGTAGAAAAGCTTTGTAGAATGTTTATGAAAACATTCTCTCCTAAAAGTCAGAATTCCAATATATCAGTGGACATAACTTACTACAAAGACAGTTGGGAATTTTGTGGTCCAGCATGATCTAAAAATAGACATTATATATTTGTATTCTAGTTAGCAGCCAGTCTGTCCTTAAAATTTATATTCTTTTTGATAGAACTATGTAATTTACGGGCACTTAATTTAACTGTTTGCCAAATCAAACAATAGTTAAGTTTAAATTAAAAAGCACTATAAATATATCATATAATATTTAGCAATTTTGGAGGAATGAACAATAGCAGTCATTTGTGAACGTCAGATATATCACATACATGATTTAGCAAGTAGATTTAAAAATAATGTTTAAACCATGCCCCCTAAAATAGTGATACAGACTTTTGTACCTCCCCTCTTTTGTTCAACAAGGTTAAAATCAGCAAATAATTTTATAGACTTCTTTTTTTTTTAATAATTCTGAAGAAATATTGACAGGGACTGGTAGTTTTCTCTCAAAAACCGTTTTCTTCTTAGTAAGGGAAATCTGAGTGTCGCTGTGGTTAGAGATACCTAGCTAGCAAGAGCATTTTACAGCCCCTCTTGCAGTAAGGACTTAATGTGGAATCCAGTCTTGTTCAGCAGATGTGAGGGAAAATTATATATACAATTTCTTAATGATATTCTTCATGGGAAGCTGTTTTCCTCTTTTGTCCATTCCAAGGGCTGGTATGGACAAAGGGTGCTAATGAGCCAGCACTGACTGTGCAGATGGGAATAATGAAGCAAGAGGCAGAGAAACCCGTGTACCTGTACGACCTTCAGAAGCTGGGCTGCCCTACTGCATCGCCGCCTATCAGCTTAGGCTTTTGTGTGCTTGAGAAAATGAATTTCAGCTTGTTTAAGGCACTCTTATTAGTTCTCTAATAAAGCAATTAGATAAATATCCCAGCTAATGAAATACATGTATTTTAGAAATCTGCAAATGTGAGATCTGCAGTTCTGGTTAAATACTGTAATTATTTTACCCCCATTACTGAAGAATATGTTTTGTTAAAAATAAATGATACTGTATTAAAATAGATTACCCAATAGGATACAATATTCCCTTTTATATAAATGTTGATGTTCAGACACTTTGAAGTTTTTTTTGAACACCTAAATAAATATGCTCCTAAATCCAATCTATCCTTTTTCCCTTGGTAGTATTTGAGGCAGAAATAAAAAGCTTATTTCTGAAATAGCCTTCATCAGCCTCAGCTCCATAACTCAAACTCAGCGCAAGCTTTTCCATCACCCTCTCCTATATGACAGCTCTTATCATCATGCACAATACTCAAGCATCGTACAGAACACTCAACACTCAAACATGTACAATACACAATAATCATGAATGTCAGTCAAGCTAGCATTCCAGTATTTGTTTTCATGGGTGCTGAGATCAGTTTCTGAGTTCTTTCACCACTCCTTTCCATTTCCCATTTCAAGCAATCTATAGTTACTATACCCACATGCAAGTAAACCCAGCGCTATTCTGGGCCCTTAGACAGGGACAGGGAAACACTGATGAGTTCCATGGAACACTGAGGGAAATAAGTTGAGTTTGGGCTTCTAAGAATGAAATTATCTCTTTAAAATAAGATTATGCTAAATTCAGATATTGAAATGTATTGTGAAACCCCCAAGTTTCAAGAAAATTAGAGGTTACAGATTATTCATCAATAATTTAGATAATCCCATTTCCCCAAATTAAAGGCATATAAATATACATATAGTCTTTATCTTAAACTTCTATGTTAAAAACAATAAATTTTAAAAGAAGAACAAACTGGAATATCCCTGTTATTTGTTTTTAACTCATTTATATTTCCTGTCTGAAGGGAATCCCAGAAACAATCTTCTGGGTCAGGATTCTCAAATTTTGTTATCAGTGTTCTGAGTCTCTAATAAGGAGCGGGATGAAAAGTAAGAGCATGTGGTGAAGAAATAACTGGCCTCCAGTCATAAAGTGTTATGTGAACTAACATTCATATTTATTGTCATTCAGTCGCTAAGTCAGGTCTGACTCTTTGTGATGCCAGGGACTGTAACATACCAGGTTCCTCTGTCCTCCAATATCTCCTGGAGCTTGCCCAAATTCATATCCAAATATTCATAGTTACACTTCAAAAAATGAAGAACATCTGCTTTATAAATATATTTATTTGAATAAAAGGTTTAATAAAGTTTGAGTGAATAAGAAACCATCCTAGGGCATTTCAAATATATAGAAATTGTATTAATAAATGATTCAGCTGGCTTGTGATTTATTTTCTTGATAATTTGGGAAATCAGCCAGGAAAGATAAAATTAATTAAACTTTCACACAGTGTTTAGATTTTGTTTTCCTCTCTGAGTTCCCCAAACATAATGTACATAACACCTTTATTGTAATAAATAAAATAATACCTTGTAAGTTTATTTCTCCTACTAGCTGAGAGCTCCAAGATAGCCAGGACCAAATAGGAATCATATTAGAAGCTTCAGTCCTTAACACAGTGGTTGCGACAGGCATGTGTGCATGCTCAGTCACTCAGTCATGTCTGACTCTTTATGACCACATGGACTATAGCCCACCAGGCTCCTCTAATCATGGAATTTTCCAACTAAGAATACTGGAGTGGGTTGCCATTTCCTTCTCCAAGAGATCTTCCAACTCACGGATTGAACCCATGTCTCTTACGTCTTTCTGTATTGACTGGTGGAATTGAGAGGGTAACAGGCAGGAAGGCCAGGGGTCTCCAAACGGAGGAAATAGCCTGTAAGTGTCAGACATTTTCTCTCTCTTAAGCGGCAGAAGAAAACAAACTAGAGATATTTTTTTCCTTCTCTATACAAATTTAAAAGAGGTTTCTCTTAAGATTCTGTGTTGCCATAATGATACCTGGTTTCACCTCAAGTTAACCAATGCCTTTTTCTTATGGAAATGTTTATCTTAAGCTATGCTAATGTACTATGCATTTACCCCAAACTCTGTCTTCAAGTCGGTTCCGCCTTTTGGGCTCAACCTACTTGATAAACCAGTATGTTACACTCCGATATTGTTCCTCTAATCTATGTAAATGAAACTATTTGTATGGTGATCTGCCCTTCTTCAAGATTCAAGTTAATCATTTTATGGCCCAAGATCAACCATTTGGAGCCAAGGTTATCCCAAAATACTCTTATGGGTGTGGGGCCTGGTGCCATTCTAAGTTTTGAAACATTCCTTTCTTTCATTAACAGACTGCTGGTGACTATATAACATCCAGCTGAATACTAGCAGACGGGTACTCTTTCTGCCCCCTTCTGATGCCTATGTCAGAAGCTTTCTCTATCTTCTTTATACTTTAATAAAACTTTATGACACAAAAGCTCTGAGCGATCAAGCCTCGTCTCTGGCCCCGGATTGAATTCTTCTCCTCCGGAGGCTAAGAATCCCGGCATCGTTAATTCAACAACCTTTCAGAATCTACCACTGTGCCACCCAGGAAGTGCAGTTGCTACATAGTAGGTGCAACTCATTGTTAATGGTGTAACTATAGTAATCACAGTATCCAGTGTCTGTCATTTTTGGATCACATATGTATATGATAGAACCGAGTCTCTATCTCAATCCGA
This sequence comes from Oreotragus oreotragus, assembly GCA_006410675.1. Classification (NCBI taxonomy): domain Eukaryota; kingdom Metazoa; phylum Chordata; class Mammalia; order Artiodactyla; family Bovidae; genus Oreotragus; species Oreotragus oreotragus. The sequence continues at coordinate 149,830 of SJYX01012329.1, forward strand.
GATTTGCATACAAATAGAGAGAAATGTCCACTAAATATGTAGGATACTATTGAGAAAATCTTGTAAATTAAAACTCATTGGCCCAGAGAACATAGAATCCTTGGGGTGGGGGTGGGGCGATAAAGCACGGAGGGACTTTTAAATAAGACAATCATAATATAGAGCAATGATCTTCCATGAAAACATGATACAGCAATCTTTTTCCAGGATGACGTTTTTATTACCATTCTGGAAATTTTAGGGATTTGGTTAGGATAAGATAGAGGAGATTCCAGTTCTGCAAATTAAGCAAAGTAATAAGGAAACATTTCAATTCCTTAACTAAGGCAAGTTGAAATTTTTTCTTACAGGAAATTGTCAGTTTTACACTCTGGAAAAAGAAATAGCAGACTTCATGCTGTAAAAAATTTGTAGAAGGCTTGTAAGGCACAAGGCATTGTTCAGTTTTAGCATCAGCAGTTCAATGTAAATCTGAATAATTTTAATAGATTTTATTACTGTTCAGTAATATTCTAGTACTTTAGGAATTCATCTAAAAATTTACCCTAAAACTACAAGTTGTGTTTTTTCTTATATGTTCTAGGTTTTTGTTTTATTTTTCTACCTGCCTTTTCCTAGTCACTCATTGCAGGTGCATTTTCACAATCCTTGAGTCTGAAAGATTTATAAGACTCATAGATTTTAGTAATTTAAATCAACAGAATTATCATTATATAAAATATCTTTTGACAAACTTATTTTGATGGCTATTTTCATCATGGGACTTGACCATAGCAAATACATATCAGTACACTTGTAAATCTAAATCAAATTTGTAAAACTAAATCACCAGATGATGCTAGACTAATATAACTGAGAATTATATAGTATGTCACTGAACTTAGGTTAGCAGGGTATGTAGCTATAGTGAATATGGTATTTCACTTTAAAATACTGAATTTGTACTAATCATCTTATAACTAAGCAGTTTGTATAATACCTAATGTAGATCAGCACAAAATATTCCTTATAAGCTAATATTATACATCTGATGACCCATACCACTTTCTACTGTCACAAACTTCCTTATAAATGACATGCAATTAACAGTGTACATAGGCAATGTAGGAGAAGGCAATGGCAACCCACTCCAGTACTCTTGCCTGGAAAATCCCATGGATTGAGGAGCCTGGTAGGCTGCAGTCCATGGGGTTGCTGAGTCAGACACGACCAAGCGACTTCACTTTCGCTTTTCACTTTGATGCCTTGGAGAAGGAAACGGCAACCTACTCCACCGTTCTTTCTTGGAGAATCCCAGAGCCAGGGGAGCCTGGTGGGCTGCGGTCTATGGGGTTCCGCATAGTACGACATGACTAAAGTGACTTAGCACCAACAGCAGCAGCATAGGCAATGTAATCTTTGGTTTTCTATATTATAATACAAAGTAATGAAAATCAATATAACATACATTTTAACAAAAAGAATAAGAGTAATGTTATGAAATATCATAGTATTTGAAATAGAACTTGAAGTAATTTTTGAACTTAGACTTGCCTAATTTCTCACAGCCTCATGTGTCTCATTTTTAAAATAGAGATAACAATGCTTTCATCATGGTGTTGTAAAAGTTACTGAAAACAAACCATTTTTATTGCTTATCACTGTGTAAGCCCTCCATGACTAATACATTTTCAGGAGTAATATATTTCTCCTCCTAGCATTTACTTCTAGTGAAATAAGTTGAACTTACATAAGGAAGTACTTAAAGAGCAAAGATTAGAGACTTTTTATTTATATTATCAATTAGGAAAGAATCCACTGAGAATTCTACAAGAAAAAGTTCACCAGATGTTTAATGGGGCCTTGATGACAACGTTACCTGTACTGGGGATACAGTAGGGAACAAGGAGGTCCAGGTTCATTTTCTGAGATTATATTACATTAAAGAGGACAAAAAAAATAAACAATGATAATTTCAGTTAAATATAGCAAAAAAGATTCGAGTAGAGAGACTTTCTGAGGAATAAGACATATTTTACTTTGGAAAGTATTTCATGGAGCATATTTAAGATGATGTATTTTCAGCTAAATGATGAGAAGTCTGTCATGTAATGATGAAAACAATTCCAGGAAAAGAGAAGACAATTGGCAATTCCCTAGTATAAGAAAGAATATGTGTCTTAAAATTTTAAAATAACTTCACATAGTTGGACAGAAATGAAGGATAACTTGAAGGAGTTTACAGGAGTCTTATCATATAGAACTTAGAAGTCAGTTGTAAGGAGTTGAGTTTTGGCCTAAGTGAGTAGAATGGCAACTAGATGATTTCAAGCAGTTGAGTTTTATAATTTTTTCACTTTTTTAAAAAAGAAGATTATAGCTATTTACAGAAAATACAGGAGCAAGTTAAAAAAAGGAGTAAGTTAGAAGGTTGATTCATAGATTGTGGGAAGCAAAGTCATTTCAAAACAAAATTACTGATATAAATGTACACTCAAAGAATGAAGACAAATGCAAAACCCAAGGTCTATATAAAGAGATTTAAAACAGATATGAAATATGCCTATTGCAAAATTGTGATTAATCAATTAGTAATGTAAATATAAATAAGCAAGTCATAGGAAAACAAACAAGAACGTAACAGTTAGGCTTCTCTTAATATTACATAGATGGAGAGAGAATAATTAGGATAGTTTGGAAAATGTGACTGTGGGAATATGTCCACAATGAGCAGATAATCCAGTTAGGAACTAAACAATTATAAAAAGACAGCTCTGGAAAACTTTTCCAAAACACTTTACAGAAACAAGGATCTAGATGCCCACCAAGAGTCAGATAACCAAAATACGAGGATGGGAAAAATGTCAGGACTTAATTGTGGTCAGAATCATGGATCCTCAAAAAAGAAAGTTTAGTTCATGTCTGGATACCAGGAAATTGATGTCATTAATCAACCACAGTAGTTATGAAGAAACTTATTAACATAATTGCTATTATGTTTGATGGAACGTGATAGATTACAAAAACAGAAGTCCAGCAACATCCATACTCTAGGACTGTGAATACTGTTTCTATCTTGGAGAAAACTGTATAAAGCTATTTAAAATGTTCTATTAGCTTCTGTCAAATTATAACATTTAAAAAATAAATACATAATTTTATGGAGATGCCTCACATGTATTAAAAGGTAGATAGCTCTGACTTCTCTAAATGTTTTAACTTTTCTCCAAATGCACAATTTTTGAAGGATTCTCAATTTTACGCTTCAGTTTTTTGTCTTTTTTTTAAATTTTTTATTGTGTGTGAATAGGTGACAGAATGGAAAGATATAGGAGAATTAATTCTGAAATTTAACAAAGCAACTAAAATGAAATCTTAAACTTCCTTTGAAATACAATGTACCAAAGAGTAAATTGGGCAAGTCTTCAGTCAACAAAATCTCCACCTACAGAATCTAGAGATTTTGATTTGATCTCCACTACTATAGAAACATTTCATACAAAGATGGGCTCGATAAAGGACAGAAAAGGTATGGACCTAACAGAAGCAGAAGATATTAAGAAGAGGTGGCAAGAATACACAGAAGAACTGTACAAAAAAAGATCTTCACGATCAAGATAATCACGATGGTGTGATCACACCTAGAGCCAGGCATCCTGGAATGTGAAGGCAAGTGGGCCTTAGAAAGCATCACTATGAACAAAGCTAGTGAAGGTGATGGAATTCCAGTTGAGCTATTTCAAATCCTGAAAGATGATGCTGTGAAAGTGCTTCACTCAATATGGCAGCAAATTTGGAAAACTCAGCAGTAGCCACACAACTGGAAAAAGTCAGTTTTCATTTCAATACCAAAGAAAGGCAATGCCAAAGAATATGCAGACTACCGCACAATTGCACTCATCTCACACGCTAGTAAAGTAATGTTTAAATTTATCCAAGCCAGGCTTCAGCAATACATGAACGGAGAACTTCCAGATGTTCAAGCTGGTTTTAGAAAAGGCAGAGGAACCAGAGACCAAATTGCCAACATCTGCTGGATCATGGAAAAAGCAAGAGAGTTCCAGAAAAACATCTACATCTGCTTTATTGACTATGCCAAAGCTTTTGACTGTATGGATCACAATAAACTGTGGAAAATTCTGAAAGAGATGGGAATACCAGACCACCTAACCTGCCTCTCGAGAAACCTATATGCAGGTTAGGAAGCAACAGTTGGAACTGGATATGGAACAGACCAGTTCCAAATAGGAAAAGGAGTACATCAAGGCTGTATATCTGTCTCTTATACACATCTAGATGTGTATAAGAGACAGGACTATAGCCCACCAGGCTCCTCTAATCATGGAATTTTCCAACTAAGAATACTGGAGTGGGTTGCCATTTCCTTCTCCAAGAGATCTTCCAACTCACGGATTGAACCCATGTCTCTTACGTCTTTCTGTATTGACTGGTGGAATCTACCACTGTGCCACCCAGGAAGTGCAGTTGCTACATAGTAGGCGCAACTCATTGTTAATGGTGTAACTATAGTAATCACAGTATCCAGTGTCTGTCATTTTTGGATCACANAGAGGAACTAAAAAGCCTCTTGATGAACATGAAAGAGGAAAGTGAACAAGTTGGCTTAAAGCTCCACATTCAGAAAACAAAGATCATGGCATCTGGTCCCATCACTTCATAGGAAATAGATGGGGAAATAGTGTAAACTGTCAAACTTTATTTTTTTTTTTAGCTCAAAATCACTGCAGATGATAATTGCAGCCGTGAAATTAAAAGATGCTTACTCCTTGGAAGGAAAGTTATGACAAAGCTTGATAGCACATTCAAAAGCAGAGACATTACTTTGGCAACAAAGGTCCGTCTAGTCAAGGCTATGCTTTTTCCAGTGAACATGTATGGATGTGAAAGTTGGATTGTGAAGAAAGCTGAGCACCGAAGAATTGATGTTTTTGAACTGTGGTGTTGAAGAAGACTCCTGAGAGTCCCTTGGACTGCAAAGAGATCCAACCAGTCCATTCTAGGGGTGATCAGTCCTGGGTGTTCATTGGAAGGACTGATGTTGAGTCTGAAACTCCAATACTTTGGCCACCTCATGAGAAGAGTTGACTCATTGGAAAAGACTCTGATACTGGGAGGGATTGGGGACAGGACAAGAAGGGGACGACAGAGGATGAGATGGACATGAGTTTGGGTGAATTCCCGGAGTTAGTGAAGGACAGGGAAGCCTGGCATGCTGCAATTCATGTGGTCGCAAAGTGTTGGACACAACTAAGCGACTGAACTGAACTGTGTTTGTGTTTGCAAATATTTGGACCATGAGTAAATAGAGATTTTTGTTGAATTTCTAGAGAATTTCAGTAAAGTATGAGAAGAATAAGAGTTTTACTCTATGCAACCAAAATATGAATGATTCCTAGTTCATTTTCCATTGTGAGATTTCACATACACCAAAAAGCTTTTCTTTTTACTAGTCACAGACCCAGCAACAGATACTTTCATTTTAACCTTTTCTTTTCTTTTTATTTTCTGTTTTTTTTTTCTTTTTTTGTCTGTCTTTTTTTTTTTCTTTTAAGGCATTTAATAAATCAATAACCAATGAAGAAGTTGATGTGACTCTTCACAACTCTTCACATCTTTCCTGTGTTCACTAGATATAAATAAGTGATTTGGAATAAAAGTTGCCTGTAAATGTTACTCAGAGAACCCCTGAGCATCCAAATTTATTCTTGTTTATAAGTTTAAAATAATCTGAAGGTGAAGCACCCTATTAAAAATGAAAGAAATTTTATTTTGTATTTTGATATTTAGCCAACTATCATAAGGATAATTGTAAACATCCAATCTCTACAAAACAACTTCATTTAAAACATTAAATATTTCATCATATATTAGTGGCACATAATTCATGAGTTAGATTCCTAGTATATTTTGAATATTTTATGAATAATATTAAATAATCATACCCCCTGAATTTAACCAAATTCCTTACTATCACAGAAGACTAATATCAACACGTTGATTTCATGATCACAGTCCTTAGTTAGCCAATTTAATATCCATCCAGAACAAAGTTTCAGAGCCTCTCTCTTGTATTTCACAACTAGTTTCAGTCTTCATGAAAAAAAAAAAACAGGGGAAAACTTGCTCTTTTCTGCTCTGTAGTTGTAAGTCTGACCTTTACTACAATGAAACTGCTGTAAGCAATCTGATCTTCTATTTAACATTTTGACATTTTCGAAGACATTTACAAAATGTATAACTAACATATTTCCTGGTCCTTTCAAAAATATTTTGAAAAATCAAGGTTATCATTTTTCACCTTTTAATTTGAAACAACAGTAGCAACAAAAATACCACCACCAAAGCAGCTACATAAAATCCATTCTTAAACATCCATTCAGTTCAGTCGCTCAGTTGTGTCCGACTCTTTGTGACCCCATGAATCGCAGCACGCCAGGCCTCCCTATCCATCACCATCTCCTGGAGTTCACTCAGACTCACGTCCATCGAGTCTGTGATGCCATCCAGCCATCTCATCCTCAGTCGTCCCCTTCTCCTCCTGCCCCCAATCCCTCCCAGCATGAGTCTTTTCCAATGAATCAACTCTTCACATGAGGTGGCCAAAGTACTGGAGTTTCAGCTTTAGCATCATTCCTTCCAAAGAAATCCCAGGGTTGATCTCCTTCAGAATGGACTGGTTGGATCTCCTTGCAGTCCAAGGGACTCTCAAGAGTCTTCTCCAACACCACGGTTCAAAAGCATCGATTCTTCGGCGCTCAGCTTTCTTCACAGTCCAACTTTCACATCCATACATGACCACAGGAAAAACCATAGCCTTGACTAGGCGGACCTTAGTCGGCAAAGTAATGTCTCTGCTTTTGAATATACTATCCAGGTTGGTCATAACTTTTCTTCCAAGGAGTAAGCGTCTTCTAATTTCATGGCTGCAGTCACCATCTGTAGTGATTTTGGAGCCCCCAAAAATAAAGTCTGACACTGTTTCCACTGTTTCCCCATGATCCTTAGTCTTAAATTTTTTAGTTTTTCACTTCCTGCACATGAAAACTAATTTGAGGTCACCTTTTTCTCAGCCTGCTCAGTGGCGCCAGAAAAAGTATATGTAATGTTATATTCATCCATGTTATTACATATTCAGGATTTTTAATATTAAAATAAGACACTTAAGTCAACTAAGAATCTTCATACATATCCAGAGTCAGCTAAATATTCCCTTTATAAAACAGTTATTTTAAATTTTAGTATTCTTTTCCAGTCTGAATCTCTATCATTGTCCCCAGTAATTTCAAGTGATCACCTTATTTTGTACAATCCAGATCAAACAGAAATTACCTGGCATCAACTGCACAATTTCTCAAACCTAAATCTAAATTTTCTTTCTCAAAGATTCTATTAATGCCCATACCTTGACATTGCAGATGAAGAACCATACATTTCCCTTCCAATGCTAACTTGTTACCCTTGATGTATTCACAGTGTTATTTGTTTTGCAATCTCAGAAAATGCTCTCCAACACTTACTATGTCTATTCAATGATTCCTTCTTATCAATTTTAGCACCTCAGGTTTATTTCCATTCTAGAATACCATTGCTTTCTGAATTTTTTCTGTAATATTTAGTAAAATTTACTTTACTATTATTTTAATAATAATAACAGTGGCTAAAAAGGAACTGTCACCCATTGTTTCTATTTGTTCTCCTTTTTTACTATTGCATCATTTAATAGAAGTATTTCTTCCAACATTTCACTTAATACTGGTGTTTTAAAATTGTTTAAACATTTTTATTCTTGTGGAATCTTCATTAAAGTAGCAGTTTTTAGAACAGATAAAAAGAAGAAAAGACTAAGAACATGAAAGTCAGATCAAATCACAGCTATTTGGTGGAAGACAAAGGTTNCAATATTTCACTTAATACTGGTGTTTTAAAATTGTTTAAACATTTTTATTCTTGTGGAATCTTCATTAAAGTAGCAGTTTTTAGAACAGATAAAAAGAAGAAAAGACTAAGAACATGAAAGTCAGATCAAATCACAGCTATTTGGTGGAAGACAAAGGTTCTAAGGCAACTTGCTTTCTGTTTGTTTTCTTTATATTTATCTTTTTATAAGGTCACCAAAATGTCTTGTAGTTGATGTATTTCCCAAAATTGGGAACTTGTGAACATTACTTATTTTCCGCAGAATTTTCTGCGTCATTTTCCTCCTCTGAATCTTTAACTGTATGCATGTTATAATATTTTATACAATTCTGCAGGTCATAAAATTTGATCACGACTTTTTATAGTTTTTTATACATTTCAGGTTATATAATTGTTGTTCATGCATAACCCTTTCTAAAAGCTCTACAATCACCTGTTAAGAAAATTCAGTGTTGCTTCTACTGCTGATGTGGTTGTTTTAGTTGCCTTTAATTTCAGATACTGTACTGTTTTTCAAATGGGTATATCTTTTCTTTTCTCCTTTGCCTTTAACTTCTCTTTTATTCAGAACTATTTGTGAACAGAAAGGAGAGATAAGAAAGCCTTCCTCAGCAATCAATGAGAAGAAATGGAGGAAAACAACAGAATAGGAAAGTATAGATTCCTCTTTAAGAAAATTAGAGATACCAAGGGAAAATTTCATGCAAAGATGGACACAAAGAAAGGATAGATACTGTATGGACCTAACAGAAGCAGAAGATATTAAGAAGAAGTGGCAAGAATACACAGAAGACTATATAAAAAAGATCTTTGTGATGCAGAGAATCACAATGATGTGATCACCAACCTGAAGGCAGACATCCTGGAATGTGATGTCAAGTGGGCCTTAGGAAGCATCTCTATGAACAAAGCTTGTGTAGGTGATGGAATTCTGGTTGAGCTATTTCATTTCTAAAAGATGATGTTGTGAAAGTGCTGCACTCAATATGCCAGCAAATTTGGAAACTGAAAAAGGTCAACTTTCATTCCAATTACAAATAAAGGCAATGCCAAAGAATGTTAAAGTACTGCACAGTTGCACTTATCACACACACTAGTAAAGTAGTGCTGAAAATTATCCAAGCTAGGCTTCAATAGTATGTGAACTGTGAACTTCCAGATGTTCAAGTTGGATTTAGAAAAGGCAGAGGAACCACAGGTAGGGGAAAAAATATAAAAGACGAAAAAAAAAGAGACAAAGGAGATGAGGAGCTGTCTCTTATACACATCTAGATGTGTATAAGAGACAGCACTAGTAAAGTAGTGCTGAAAATTATCCAAGCTAGGCTTCAATAGTATGTGAACTGTGAACTTCCAGATGTTCAAGTTGGATTTAGAAAAGGCAGAGGAACCAGAGATCAAAGTGCCAACATCCACTGCATCATAGAAAAACCAAGAGAGTTTCAGAAAAATGTCTACTTCTGCATTATTGACTATGACAAAGCCTTTGACTGTGTGGATCACAACAAACTCTGGAAAATTCTTAAAGAGATGGAAATACAAGACCACCTGACCTGCTTCTTGAGAAATCTGTATGCAGGTCAGGAAGAAACAGTTAGAACTGGACATGGAACAACACACTGGTTCCAAATAGGAAAAGGAGTACATCAAGGCTGTATACTGTCACCCTGCTTATTTAACTTATATGCAGAGTACATCATGAGAAACGCTGGGCTGGATGAAGCACAAGCTGGAATCAAGATTGTTGGGAGAAATATCAATAACCTCAGATATGCAGATGGCACCACCCATATGGCAGAAAGTGAAAAGGAACTAAAGAGCCTCTTGATGAAAGTGAAAGAGGAGAGCGAAAAATCTGGCTTAAAGCCCAACATTCAGACAACGAAGATCATGGCATCTTGTCCTATCACTTCATGGCAAATAGATGGGGAAACAGTGGGAATAGTGGCAGACTTTATTTTTGAGGGCTCCAAAATCACTGCAGATGGTGACTGCAACCATGAAATAAAAAGACACTCCTTGGAAGAATAGTTATGACCAACCTAGACATCATGTTAAAAAGCAGAGACATTTCTTTGCCAACAAAGATGTGTCTAGTCAAGGCTATGATTTTTCCAGTAGTCATGTATGTATGTGAGAAATATTTTGTCTGATATATTTTGTTTTTTTTAAATTGTGTGTTATTACAGCTAATTAATCATAGTCAGAATGAAAAGATTCCTAACATTTCACCTATTTTGACTAAGAAATTGAAGAATGACAGTCATTTCAGACTAATTTTCTTTAAAATATTATGGACTAGATTTACATTAGAACTGGAAAGACACATTAGAGTAAGAATAGTAATATTGAGGCTCATTTGACAGTTTTGAAAAGAAGTAAGTAATGAGTTTAAGCAAAATCTTGAATACAAGAAATATTTATGTATATATACATATATAAAATGCTTAAGTAATGAAAATTATGGAAAACATTTTGTCATATATGAGAGTTAAAAATAAACCTAACTTTTGATTATCCAAATTTTTTAATTTTTTATGGAAGAAATTTGTCAAGAATGTAAAACAAGTTCTTCTCAAATAATTAAGAGGAGGCAATTTAATTCCATTGATAAAATATAACCAGAGAAGTGAAGAAGTAATCAGAGACACATAGGCTTTGGTGTTCTTTACCTATTCCAAGATACCTTTCCAAAATATTTGTTTTCATGTCCTTAATCTAATCTACAAATTAAAGTAATATCATTCTACAGCTTAAGAATAAATTATTTGGTAAATTTTAATCTACAGTCTAAGAGCTAATCAGCTAATTTTGTATTATATCCAATTCAGGAAAACAGACTCCAAGGGTTGTTACTATTCAAATGACTTTAAACATAAGAGCACATGCCAAAGGCAACTACAGGGCATATTTTACCTGTCACTATTTTGATATGTACTACAGAGCTCATTTAATATGTACTATAGAGCTCAAGAAGCAACGGTTAGAATCAGACATGGAATGGACTGGTTCCAAATTGGGAGAGGAGTACTTCAAAGCTCTATATTGTCACCCTGCTTATTTAATTTATATGCAGAGTACATCATGCAAAAATCAAGGATGGATGAAGCACAAGCTGGAATCAAGCTTGTGGGGAGAAATATCAATAACCTCAGATATGGAGATGACACTGCCCTTATAGCAGAAAGAGAAGAGGAGCTGAAGAGCCTCTTGTTGAAAATGTAAGAGGAGAGTGAAAAAGTTGGCTTAAAACTCAACATTGAAAAAACTTAGATCATGGTATCCTATCCCATCACCTCATGGCAAATAATGAGGAAACCATGGAAACAGTGACAGGCTTTATTTTCTTGGGCTCCAAAACCACTGCAGATTGTGACTGCAGCCACAAAATTAAAAGACATTTGCTCCCTGGAAGAAAAACTATAACCAATATAGACAGTATATTGAAAAGCAAAGACATTACTTTACTGACAAAGTCCATCTAGTCAAAGCTATGGTTTTCCAGTAGTCATGTATAGATGTGAAAGTTGGAATATAAAGAAAGCTAAGCACCGAAGAATTGATGCTTTTGATCTGTGGTGTTGGAGAAGACTCTTGAGAGTCCCTTGGACTGCAGGGAGATCAAA
>SJYX01012329.1:180133-201831 GCA_006410675.1 Oreotragus oreotragus
TAGCCTACAAGCCTCCTCTGTCCATGGGATTTTCCAGGCAATACTACTGGAGTGGATTGTCATTTCCTTCTCCAGGGGATCTTTCCAACCCAGGGCTCGAACCCAGGTCTCCTGCATTGTAGACAGACGCTTTATCATCTGAGCCACCAGGGAAGTACTTTCCTAAATTTTTAAATATTCATTTTTATAAACAAAATCAAGAGCAAGAATGAACATACTTAAACTAAAAAATCTATACAGAATAAGCATGTGGTTGCAGAGAATAGTTCACACTGAGAGGAGGTTCTGAAACCTTTTTCAATTTCAGAAAAAAAATTAAGACATGTACCCCCCATTGGCATTTGACATACTTTTTCAAAACATCACCTTGTAAGCCTGATGATCTACAATTATATTTGACATAACTCAAATTTTCTTATTCTTATTTAAAATGCTAATAATCTGGGAAAATTATTATAAAACTTTTCTATGTAATCTTTGGTTAAAACAGTTGCGTTGTGCAATATTTAAATTATATAATATCACCAAAGTGAGAAAATCTTAACTGTGGAAAAGTGTCCACAGAAAAGACTGGGCTTCTCTGGTGGCTCAGATAGTAAAGAGTCTGCCTGCAGTGTGGGAGACCCGGGTCCAATGCTTGGGTTGGGAAGATCTCCTGGAGAAGGAAATAGCAACCCACTCCAGTATTGCCTGGAAAATCCCATGGATGGAGGAATCTGGCAGGCTACAGTCCATAAGGTGATAAAGAGTTGGACACGACTGACTAACACTTTCACTTTCACACACACACAGTTGCAAAAATAAACAAGAAAAGCTACTGGTACATGTAGTGACATGAATTTATGCCAAAGCATTATGCTATGTCAAAGAGGCTGGACATATTTTAAAAATTCATTTATAAAATATTCCAGAAAAGGAAAGAATAATCTATTGTGATAAAAACCAAATAAGTGATAAGCTTGGAGACAAAGTAAGAGGAATGCCAGCCATAAGGTCCTGGAAGAAGTTTTATAGGAAATGGAAATAATTCATACCAAATTGGGGCTATGTTTATAAGAATGAATGCATATGATAAATCTCCTAAAAAATACAAGTTAGTTCCTCATACCAATTATACTTCAAAAAAATCTTTTAGAAAAAGTCACAATCAGATATCAATAGTTTTCATTCATCCTTAATGAAAAATCAAATTATAACTGTATCTAGAGAAATAAGGGATTTGAGCAGAAATTTCAAATAGATGGTCTTGGGAGAAACACATTGAAAAAAGGTTGAAAGTTAACCCACTTGGACTATCTGAGGAACAATATACAGCCCAGTTCTAAATGTACTTATGTATATAAAAAAGTGTATTTATTTGGTGATAGGTTGTGACTGCTTCAGTAGCAAGTGCAGCTGTGGTACTGGTGTACTTTATGAACCACACATTAATTTCTTTATACCTCCATGCCTTTGTCTATAAATGATGGCTTTTTACAAATTATGATTATCCTTCTTTCATGAGAAATATAATGAAGACCTAAGAAATGTTCGTAAAAATGGGTAGAAGGAATTTAATCTAGGAATGTCAGGCTGACCTTGTAACTCTTAAATATTCTTACACAAACACATACACAAAAACACACACACAAACAAACACAAACATGAGTCCAGTAGCCTGTATTTGTTATAATTGGTTTATTATTGTCAAGACTATCTAGCTATTTTCTATGGAATTTAGAACCTGCTGTGTTAGATAATAACTTAACTAGATTTATATTTAGTCAGCTGCTGCTGCTGCTAAGTCGCTTCAGTCATGTCTGACTCTGTGCGACTCCATAGACATCAGCCCACCAGGCTTCCCTGGCCCTGGGATTCTCCAGGCAAGAACACTGGAGTAGGTTGCCATTTCCTTCTCCAATTCATGAAAGTGAAAAGTAATGTGAATTCACTCAGTCGTGCCTGACTCTTTGCNTTTGTGTTTAAAGCAGTTTAACAAGACCACAATTAGAGAGAGCCTTATCTCCACATTTTTGCATTCTCTCTTATGTGGTCATAAGAGTTAGTAGGCATTTTTATCTTTAACTTATTCATATCATAATAAAAAGAATACCCTTAATAAAACTAAATTTTATGAGTTTAAAAATATTAAAAGTATATTATTGATGTTAATTTTGAATTATTTAATCAGGGGTATAGTTAAAAAAATGCAAGAACCTATGTAGGATAATAGTCTCTAAATATTTTAATCAAGTATAAAGAGTTCCCTCAATAAATAAAATACTTTTAAATATGCTTTTACAGAAAAAATATAAACAATTCCATTTTTAATTAAATTTGATTTAGAATTTCTGAAAAATAATGAAATCCAGTATGTATACTGGTTTATTACAGTTAAGATAAAACTGCCACAAGCATTTAAGATTTTGACAGGATATTCATGTGGATGAATATTTTGCTCATTTCCTTCAGGACAAAAAAGATAAATTAATTATTATTTGGCAGATGGTTTAATTGCAGGCCTTTGGCTGGAGAGAAAACTATGATAGAAATCATACACAATATTTATTGATAGTAAAAGTAAAGGACAGTTTTAAGGAGTTTCAGAAGCTCATTTCCACAATATCTGCATAGTTCTCATCATCTGGAAATTTCAAAAGTTCAATTTAGAAAATTATGAAATTGTTTCAATTTCCACATGGGTGAATTTTTTTATTTCTGTAAGCTTTTTTCAAATAATTAACCAAAATTTCAAATAATTTTTAAAGTAATGACATTAACAATAAAAAATTTTGAAACTGAAAAAGACCAAAAGCCCCTTTGTGGCCTGCATTTGCTGTTTGTAGAATAAACTCTAAGTCTTCTAGGTCTTCCCTGAGTTTCAAAGAGCTGGCACAAGCAGTTAATAACTAAAGAAGTTAGAGAATGTGGAAGCAAAGGAAAAGAAAATAGAAAAGTAATGACAATAATTTAGCAATAAAACAGAATCCTAATTTCTCCTCAAGGGATATATAGACAACCTGACATGTACTTTTGAGTTGTTCTACAGGACTAAGACCACCCCCACAAGAAGAAGGAACATGGTAACTATATGCTGAGCACAAGCAAAGAGACCCCGATTAGCTGGAATCAGAAGGTCAATGACTGAGATTCCTGAACCTTCACCCTGTGACCTCAATACCGACCAATCAGAGGAAAGTCATCCCAATCAGAGGAGAGTCATCAGTTCTCATACCAAATGTTGCTTTTCTAAAAGCTTCAGTGAAAACCATCAGGGAGTTGGGTGTTATGCATATGAGCTGTCTGTTCTATTTGCTTGGAACCTGCAATGAAAGCTGTATTTTCCTTCACCACATCTAGGTGTGACTAAATCAGCTTTGCTGCACTACTGGCAAGCAGGCCCAAATTGCATTTAATACCAATTTGATTATATGCATAATATATAAATAATGAGATTCCTTGTTTTCTTTGATAAAATAAGATTATTATTGTTTTTAACTTTAATTGGGATATGTGAGCTTCCTCTGAATTAAGTTTTCCAATCTTTCTAGAAGCATTTAAATATTCCATGAAGAAGCCAGAGATAACTTAGTGCTGGTGTCTGAGCAAATTATCAGCTCTAAGGCTGGTTTGTCTTGAGACACAATGGGTGTCACATGATAGATCAAATGTCTTAGCTAAAAGAGAACCCTTGTCCACCAAAAGAAGGGATAGAGACATTTTGTCATGTCCCACTCTCTGTTGCCTAGATTAAATACTCATTGAAAGAGATTCAGTAGCAGGAGTGCTGCTCTTAAGATGATAAAGGCAAAGCCTTCCCTGTTATTTGTTGTTCAAACTAATAAAATGTTGTTGTTTTGTTTGTTTGCAGATTCTTTACCACTGAGTCACCAGTGAACTCAATGTGAATGTATCTACAGGTAGCACAAATAACAGAAAACAGAACAGTAGAAAGATAAAGTGAAAGTCCTGTCAGGCTCTTTGCTGCTGCTGCTAAGTCACTTCAGTCGTGTCCGACTCTGTGTGACCCCATAGACGGCAGCCCACCAGGCTCCCCCGTCCCTGGGATTCTCCAGGCAAGAACACTGGAGTGGGTTGCCATTTCCTTCTCCAATGCATGAAAGAGAAAAGTGAAAGTGAAGTCGCTCAGTCTGTCCGACTGTTAGCGACCCCATGGACTGCAGCCCATCAGGCTACTCCGTCCATTGGATTTTCCAGGCAAGAGTACTGGGGTGGGGTGCCATTGCCTTCCCCCAGGCTCTTTGAGACCACATGAATATACAGTCTATGGAATTCTCCAGCTCAGAATACTGGAGTGGGTAGCCTTTCCCTTCTCCAGGGGATCTTTCCAGCCCAGGGGTTGAACCCAGGTCTCCCCCATAGCAGGCAGATTCTTTACGAACTGAGCCACAAGGGAAGTCCAGGAATCCTGGAATGGGTAACCTATCCCTTCTCCAGGGGACCATCCCAATCCAGGAATCTAACCAGGGTCTCCTGCAATCCCAGGCGGATTCTTTACCAACTGAGGTATCAGGGAAACCCACAGGAGACAGAGTATATAGATTTTAGTGCAGTATCTATATTATGGAAAGTACAACTCCACAAGGAATAGTCAACTATTCATAGAAAAGTGAATAGATTACAAATTTAACTGTAAATTAAAAATCTGCTGCCTGCCCCCTACCCCACACCCACCTCTCCATTTCTTAAATAGCAATGTCTAGAACTACTCTTTGGAGAAAGCAATGGCAACCCACTCCAGTACCCTTGCCTGGAAAATCCCATGGGCGGAGGAACCTAGTAGGCTGCAGTCCACGGGGTCGCGAAGAGTGAGACAAGACTGAGCGACTTCATTTTCACTTTTCACTTTCATGCATTGGAGAAGGAAATGGCAACCCACTCCAGTGTTCTTGCCTGGAGTATACCAGGGATAGTGGAGCCTGGTGGGCTGCCGTCTATGGGGTCGCACAAAGTCAGACATGACTGAAGCAACTTAGCAGCAGCAGCAGCAGAACTACTCTAGATCCACTCTATGTCAACTTAGTCACAAACTCAGAGAGAAAAATTATAAATTGTCTACAATCAATACTTCATGCCCATCGGGAACATTTTTTAACACAGTTAATAATGCTGTTCCTGACACTTTATTCCAAGGTAACTGCTGTGAGAGACAGGAAATGCATAGCCTAAGGTTGTACTTTTAAATACTATGGATTTACATTTAATGACTGTGCTTAAGTTCTGTTTGAAATAAAAGGTCTTACCCCCTCATTGGTTTCCTTCTGTTTAGGTTCTGAGTTTTTGGCTTCTTCCAGCTTGAATTCTAATCTCTCTGAGTGTTTAGTTGCTCTGTCGTGTCCTACTTTTTGAGACCCCATTGACTGTAGCCTGCCAGGCTCTTCTGTCCATGGAATTCTCCAGGCAAAAATACTGGAGTGGATTGCCATGCCCTCCTCCAGGGCATATCCCAACCGGGGATTGAACCCAGGTTTCCTGCATTGCAGGCAGATTCTTTACCATCTGAGCCACCAGGAAAGCCCAGTTTCTCTAGTCTTACCAAAAAAAAAAAAAAAAGTGTTCAATCCCTGTATTTCCAATTACATCAGGCATGTGGGCAGATCGTTAGCTCTCTAAAATAGACAATTAACTCCAACTTCACTAGAATAAGGACCATTTGGTATTTAATGCACTTAAATAGTGCAATTAAAATAAAGACACTGACTGCTGTGTGCTTTTAAATGTAGTCAACAAACATTTGTGACTGTTCCCATGCACATCTAAACTACCCTTAAACTTTACAGTCAAGAAGAGGTAAAGGAATGAGCAACAGATACAAAACAGTCTGCTCTGCAATAATGCCGTGGAGGTGTTACAGATTTTGAGCCCTAAGCAAGGAGGGCGAAGGGGTGACTTCTGATTGGAGATCAAAGAAAGGCTTAGGGCAGAGGCGGCATTTGAAGTCATTCTTAGCCTGGGCAAAGAGGGAAAGTGACATTTCTGACAGCTGGGTGAACATAAAGGGTAACTCAGAGGGACAAGAAGAGCAGAGGGAGCTTGGGAGATATGGGGAATGGCTGCAAACAGCTGAAGTCATAGATATAAACCAGAAAGGGAGGTGGAGGATGGGTTACGTTGAGGGCTGGTTTAAAGAGTCTGGATTTTACTTGGAAGTCAAGAAGTACGTCGTAAACATTTTAAAATTGGGGAGCCACAGTTGATCATGACTCTTTAAGGATTATCTGTCCCATAATAATGGGCAGGGTCAATTTTGAAGGAAAAATCTGGTGTTCACCTCGTGGAGGGGGAAGGAGAGAGTCAGTCACTCAGTTGTGTCCATCTCTTTGCAACTCCATGGACTGTAGCCTGCCAGGCTCCTCTGTCCATGGGACTCTCCAGGCAAGAATACTGGAGTAGGTAGCCATTCTCTTCTCCTGGAGACCTTCCCGATCACAATAACAAACAGTCTAAGAACTTGGTGAGGACGTGACATGGAGGTGATGGGAAAGAAAAGCAAGATGCTTCCTCCTAGCGCAGGTCAGTCCAATACAACTTTTCGTGATAATGGAAACACTCTGCACCTGCCCTCTCTCCACTGTGGTCGCCACAGTCACACATGCCCAATCAGGACCTGCAATGTGATCAGTGTGACAGTGTGTGAGTGGGTTTCCCTGGTGGCTCAGATGGTAAAGAATCCGCCTGCAATGCAGGATGCCTGGACTCTGTCTCTGGGTCGGGAAGATCCCCTGGAGAAGGGAACGGCAACCCACTCCAGTACTCTTGCCTGGCAGGCCATAAGTATGTGGGGTGGCAAAGAGCTGGACACAACTGTGAGACTAACGGTGTGTTCACGCTTCAGTGTGACAGAAACTGAATTTTAAATTGTATTTGGGTTGGGATGATCCCCTGGAGAAGGGAAAGGCTACCCACTCCAGTATTCTGCCCTGGAGAATTCCATGAATGTATAGTCCATGGGGTGGCAAAGAGTCGACACGACTGAGCAACTTCCACTCTCCACATGCATCTCGTGACTATATTCGACAGCACAGTTTCCAAGCAATAAATGCTGCACAGTAAGATATCAAAAACAAACAGAAATAGTATTAAAAATGTTTAAGTAACAGAAGGCAGAAATTTACACACTTTTTGTAGGTTCCCCCAAATGATCTGGATCAAGTGCTTGTTAAAATACATTGAGCTGTGACCTTTTTGAAAGCAAGAATAGTTTTCTTTTCATCTTTCTGTCTCTTAGTCCTTAGTACAGACCTGAGCACTGTAAGTACTCAATAAACTACTCTGAATGAATACATGAATGAGTTCATGAGTGAACACACTAGGTGCATGCAGGTTAGAGTTCACCATTCAAAGAGCTGAGTTCACCATTCAGAGACATCAGGCAAATGCTTAATGAGGGAAGGACACCAAGTATGGGCTATTTCTATAGCTTCATTCCTTGATTGCTCTAAAACTCAAGATTCTACAGTATATGGAATTAACATCTGGAGAACTGAAATTTCTCTTTTTTTTAAGCAAAATTGGCATTGTTACTTTTCTCAAGAGTTTTAGCAAAGCCAAAAGAATTCATATGAATGATGGAAACAACACCATCATGCATTTAGAACACCATCATGCATTTAAAACATCATCATGCATAATGCTTTTAGAAAGCTACTTTCTGCTTCTTAAAGCAATATGTATTTCTTATAGAAACTCGAATATATTCACATAATAAAGGAGAAAAT
This sequence comes from Oreotragus oreotragus, assembly GCA_006410675.1. Taxonomy (NCBI): domain Eukaryota; kingdom Metazoa; phylum Chordata; class Mammalia; order Artiodactyla; family Bovidae; genus Oreotragus; species Oreotragus oreotragus. The sequence goes on from SJYX01012329.1 coordinate 187,852, forward strand.
AAAATTATCTACAATTCTAAAACCAGAGGCACTCACTGTTGAGGTATCATTGTTAGCAAACCAAACATAGGTTTGCTCACCTGCTCTCAGCAAACCTAATATACTGACATAGGATGGTGGTGAAGGAAAGTGCAACATTTACTGCAGGGCACCAAGCAAGAGTCTGGCCAGCTCGTGCTCACAAGACCCCAACTCCTTGACGACTTTCAGGGACAGGTTTTTAAAGACAGGATGAGGGGCAGGACTTTCTGGTGGTCCAGTGGTTAAGTCTCTGAGCTTCTACTGAGGGGGGAACCAGTTCAATTCCTGATCAGCCATGCCTTTTGGGCTCAGTCACTAAGTCCTGTCTGACTCTTGCGATCCCATGGACAGCAGCCTGCAAGGCTCCCCTATCCATGGGATTCTCCAGGCAAGAATCCTGGAGTGAGTTGCCATTTCCTTCTCCAGGGGATTTTCCTGACCCTCGTCTTAGGCACTGCAGGCAGATTCTTTACTGCTGAGCCACTGGGGCTTCCCAAGTGGTACTAGTGGTAAAGAACCTGCTTACCGATACAGGGGATATAAGAGACACAGGTTGGATCCCCAGGTCCAGAAGATCCCCTGGAGGGGGCCACAGCAACCCACTCCAGTATTCTTGCCTGGAGAATCCCATGGATAGGGAAGCCTGGCAGGCTATAGTCCATAGGGTCGCAAAGAGTCACACATGACTGAAGCAACTTTGCATGCACGCATCCATGCACCTAGTCAAAACAAAACCAATATAAATAAACCTCATAAATCTCATTAAGACAGGGTGAGGGAGAGAGTTTTGAAGTGCGTGATCAGCTTGTGAACATTCCTCTGATTGACTGGTTGTGAGGTAATTGGAATTCAACATCATCAACCTTCTGGTTCCAACCAGCCTGGGGTCTACATGCTGGTGGTCAGCATACAATTACTTTTTTCCAACTGGTGGGTTTCAATATCTGCATAATAGCTCAAACATATAGCTCAGGTTATCTATAGCCTTTGAGGAGGAACTAAAGATTCTTGACTTGGTTTGATAACTAAACTATAATTTTGTCTTGCTTGACTGTTTTCTTTTGCTTCTGCATTTTCTTGCTTCTATGATTAAATCTGTTCTTTGGAACTCCTAGAAGGCTAGTTTCTCTACGAACAAGAAGCAGGTGCAGGACATGGGGCAGTCTGTCCCAAGGAGACATCACTGAGTTCTGCTCATTACAATCCCCCCTTTTATCTGATACTCTTCAATCTTAAGGAAGAACAGGTACAGAACAAGAAAGGAAATAAAGTTTTGGATAGAGAAGTTAATCATAAACTCGGCATAGGAACTTGGTTTTAGGGGGACACATTTTTATTATTTGTTTTTTTCTCTGTATATGTATGTGTGTTTACACATATACATACACCTTTTCTCCACAAAAAGTAAATCTTCATACCATGAATTAAGCCAACATTCTTCTAAATAATTTCCGTAGCCACATAACATTCCGTCACGTGAAACTGCCACGATCTACCTTTACTGTTGATCACATACATTGTTTCCAGTCTTCCAGAATGCCATTTGGAAATTTATACTGAGACTTAAAATATCTATAGCCTTGACTTCTTACTCCACTTCTAGGAAAATGTCTTAAGGAAAAGAAAAAATGGACATCAAAAAATTATTTATAATAGTGTAAGCCTGGGACTTCTCAGGTGATCCGGTGGTTAAGAATCTGCGTTGCATTTCAGGGGACGCAGGTTTGATCCCTGGTCAGAGAACTAAAATCCCACATGCCTCAACTAGAGAGTCCAAGAGCCACAAGGAAAGAGTCCACGTGACACAACAAAGATCCTGCGTGCCTCAACTAACACCCAACACAGCCAGATAAATAGCTAAATAAATACAAAAATAATGTAAGATCGCTAAAAGATTTCAACATCAAATAATACANTATTTCTCCTGGCAATCTTGATTCCAGCCTGTGCTTCTTCCAGCCCAGCGTTTCTCATGATGTACTCTGCATATAAGTTAAATAAGCAGGATGACAATATACAGCCTTTATGGACTTCTTTTCCTATTTGGAACCAGTCTGTTGTTCCATGTCCAGGTCTAACTGTTACTTCCTGACCTGCATACAGGTTTCTCAAGAGGCAGGTGAGGTGGTCTGGTATTCCCATCTCTTTCAGAATTTTCCACAGTTTATTGTGATCCACACAGTCAAAGGCTTTGCCATAGTCAATAAAGCAGAAATAGATGTTTTTCTGCAACTCTCTTGCTTTTTCTATGATCCAGTGGATGTTAGCAATTTGATCTCTGGTTCCTCTGCTAGTGGAGGTGATGGAATTCCAGTTGAGCTATTTCAAATCCTGAAAGATGATGCTGTGAAAGTGCTGCACTCAATATGCCAGCACATTTGGAAAACTCAGCAGTGGCCACAGGACTGGAAAAGGTCAGTTTTTATTCCAATCCCGAAGAAAGGCAATGCTAAAGAATGCTCAAACTACTGCACAATTGCACTCATCTCACACACTAGTAAAGTAATGCGCAAAATTCTCCTAGCCAGACTTCAGCAATACGTGAACCGTGAACTCCCTGATGTTCAAGCTGGTTTTAGAACAGGCAGAGGAACCAGAGATATTTGACTATGAAAAACCTTACTGTGTAGCCAATTTTCTCTGACACCGTAACTTTAATAATTGCATAAAACCAAACAATCAAGAAGGAACAAATGTAAAAATTGTGTTATTTTATTTTCATACTTGGCTGGTCAGCCCACTGTTTCTCATAATTAATTTAAAACATTGTTATTTTGAGATGTCTCCTTTCTTTCCAGCTTCATTGTAGTTTTTACTTAGTGTCAAACCAAATCTCTCATCACCAACACTAAAAGCCTTAGAGGATACATTTTAAATTGAAAGAACTAATTACCTTTGAAATTTAAGTGATTTTTGACTTCTGCCACATACAATATTTTATAACAAAAGTTTACTGGCCTCTTTCTCTTTGATTATATTTAGAAACAGAAATACTGTCTCAAAGGAGTATACAAAAGTAAACTAGATGCCACATTGGATTTTGAACTTATTAACTAATTACCTTTGAAATTTAAGTGATTTTTGACTTCTGCCACATACAATATTTTATAACAAAAGTTTACTGGCCTCTTTCTCTTTGATTATATTTAGAAACAGAAATACTGTCTCAAAGGAGTATACAAAAGTAAACTAGATGCCACATTGGATTTTGAACTTATTTAAGACATTACTTTGCCAACAAAGGTCCATCTAGTCAAGGCTATGGTTTTTCCAGTAGTCATGTATGGATGTAAGAGTTGGACTGTGAAGAAAGCTGAGTGCTGAAGAATTGATACTTTTGAACTGTGGTGTTGGAGAAGACTCTTGAGAGTCCCATGGACTGCAAGGAGATCAACCAGTCCATTCTAAAGGAGATCAGTCCTGGATATTCTTTGGAAGGAATGATGCTAAATCTGAAACTCCAGTATTTTGGCCACCTCATGCGAAGAGTTGACTCATTGGAAAAGACTCTGATGATGGGAAGGATTGGGGGTAGGAGGAAAAGGGGACGACAGAGGATGAGACGGCTGGATGGCATCACTGACTCGATGGACATGGGTTTAGGAACTCCAGGAGTTGGCCATGGACAGAGAGGCCTGGCATGCTGCAATTCATGGAGTCGCAAAGAGTCGGACACGACTGAGAGACTGAACTGAACTGAAGACATTGAAAGCTTGAAGTATACAAATGTCTTTTTCTTAATCTTTAACATTTTCAGATGCTGTTTCTATTACTGCAAGAAGGAAATATGAAAAAGATGACTTTTCTTTCCCCCTTGCCCTATATAGATATTCCATTTTAGCTGTCATGGCATATATTAGTGCTGAAGAATTGATACTTTTGAACTGTGGTGTTGGAGAAGACTCTTGAGAGTCCCATGGACTGCAAGGAGATCAACCAGTCCATTCTAAAGGAGATCAGTCCTGGATATTCTTTGGAAGGAATGATGCTAAATCTGAAACTCCAGTATTTTGGCCACCTCATGCGAAGAGTTGACTCATTGGAAAAGACTCTGATGATGGGAAGGATTGGGGGTAGGAGGAAAAGGGGACGACAGAGGATGAGACGGCTGGATGGCATCACTGACTCGATGGACATGGGTTTGGGAACTCCAGGAGTTGGCCATGGACAGAGAGGCCTGGCATGCTGCAATTCATGGAGTCGCAAAGAGTCGGACACGACTGAGAGACTGAACTGAACTGAAGACATTGAAAGCTTGAAGTATACAAATGTCTTTTTCTTAATCTTTAACATTTTCAGATGCTGTTTCTATTACTGCAAGAAGGAAATATGAAAAAGATGACTTTTCTTTCCCCCTTGCCCTATATAGATATTCCATTTTAGCTGTCATGGCATATATTGCCAAATTCTGTCCTAGAGAACAGACATTAAGATTCTCATTTTTTCTTTAGCTGTGGCAACTGATTGAAAGACAAATCTTGCAGCCATATTTATTAGAGAAATGATGCTGGTGAATTTTTGAAAATTTGCTATCCACATGAATTAAGTTTTTTTGTTTTTTTTATTCTTAGGCCATATGCTAAATTCCAATTCATCTTCATTTCTATCCCTTAGAAGAGCAAAGAACCTGATTAATAAATATTTGAAACAATGCTTTTGTTATTTATATTTTGATGAATTCTCAGGTAGGACAAGATTTAATCATGCAGTCTGTCAATAGTAGCACACATTTAGTTTTTGAGAACCAGGTATATATTTTTTTCTCAGAATAATGTTCCCTTTTTTATAAGTCTGTTTTTATAAATCTATATAAGCAAGTGTACCTAAAATTTTAACACATGACTGGCTTCCATTTCCTTTATGAACAACCCTATTTACTTGGTGACTACAATGGAAAGCCTTTAAAAAATTGTTTAAAAGGAAGTATGAAGACTTTGAATTCTAAGGTTTCTAAAGACATTTCCACTCTGTGGAGAAAAATAAAGTCAAATATTCTTCAATCATGGAGAAGGAAATGGCAACCCACTTCAGTGTTCTTACGTGGAGAATCCCAGGGACAGGGGAGCCTGGTGGGCTGCTGTCTCTGGGACTGCACAGAGTCGGACACGACTGAAGCGACTTAGCAGCAGCATCAGCAACATTCTTCAATCAAAAAGTGAAAAAGCTAAACCTAATAATAAATTTAGTATTAACCTAGTAATTGCGAGACATTACATAAGCTACTTTTCTTTTTTTAAATAAGATTAATTGCTGTGCCTAATTTATGGGATATCATGAGGATTAAAACACAGTAGTTATCAGGATTTTTGATACATGTTAAAACACCTGGTAGCTCAGTCGGTAAAGCGTCTGCCTACAATGTGGGAGACCTCGGTTCAATCCCTGGGTCGGTAAGATCCCCTGGAGGAGGAAATGACAACCCACTCCAGTACTCTTGCCTGGAAAATCTCTTGGACAGAGGAGTCTGGTAGGCTACAGTCCTTGGGGTCGCAAAGAGTCAGACACAACTGAGAGACTTCACTTTCACTTTCACTTTTCAAAACACTAAATACTAGCTAATTATAGAAAAATACACAGAACTCCTTGTAAAGGCCAGATCAACTTTATAAATAGGAAAGTAAAACACGTGAAGCAACAGGTAAAATGTTGTCTAAGTGATAGACGCTAATTTGTGCTTTTTGAAATAGATAGGTTTTGAGTATATTGCTGCTGCTGCTAAGTCGCTTCAGTCGTGTCCGATTCTGTGCGACCCCATAGACGGAGGAGATAAGAGTGATAGTAGAAAATTCAGAGTTCAAAACAATTCACACTAGTCATAGTGACCTACTAGCCTGCTGACAGCAATAAAAGAAGTATGAGACATCTATTACTATTATCTTTGACCTTAGAAATAAAAGTCAGTACTTTTATCAGCAAAAATGGGTTTATTTCAAAGAGCAGGGAATTGTAATTCAGGATGAGCTAGCCACGGCAAAAGCAATAGGCAAGTTCAACAAACAAAGGAGAGGATCATTATTTTATAGAGAAAAAGGAAGAAGTTAAAAAAGGTTGTTTGAATAAAAATCCATTGGAGCAAAGTGAGATTTCACGTGATGACAGCTTCTCATTGGCCAGTTGCTGGAGTAGTCAATTTTTTAGAGGGAATAGAATATATGTTTCCCTATTGGGGCCTGTTATTAATGATCCTTTTCTGTTGATGATTTGTTTTGTGGCCTGTAATTGACAATTCTTCCTGTAATTCATATGGAGATCCCTTTCCAATTCTATTTTAGTGAGGTCCCCCTTTATTAATTTTTACACATTCAAAAGAAACGGAAATGAAAAATGTATTTAATAAGCAATAAAACAAAACAAAGGCTTTGCAAATAAACATCAAATTTCATGTTTTGTGGCATTATAGTAAGTAAATGCAATATTTAGACGTAAAGGATTCTAGCTGGCAGTGGAAAGCAAAAAGGAAGAATAGATGAGGATGGAAATAGGGAGGTGATATTGAAGCAGATATGAAAGCAAATTAAGTGTGAATTTTCAGGACTCTGGACATGGGTCCATGAAGTGCAAATGTAAAGTAAAAGTGAATCCAAGTCATATCAGAATAAAATAAAATATAAATTTATTACATAGTTTCAAAGTTTAAATAGATGGAAACCATGTAATACATTAAAAAGAAATGGTTCAAGTTTCAGCTCTTTCTTTTACCTGTGTGTACCTTGATAGAGCAAGATAAATAACCAAAACATAGTTTCCTCTTCAATAAAATGTATATGATATACTATGGGCAAATAATATCTCCTGGTATTATCATATAAAATTATGTCATTAGATCTAGCTTCTGTTTGAATGTTTGTTTTTTGTCTGTTTTTTGTCTTTGATAGCCAATACAAAGGTAGTATGTATAATCCTTAGCATGAAACTGTGGTAACATATAAATTAAATACATGGTATTAGAATTGTGAACATTACGAAAAGGACTAGATCTCAATCCTTCAAGAACTGGAAGACTGTATTATTCTTTTAGATAATGAAAATTTAGAGGACAAGAAGTTTGGGGCTGGTACAGGTAGAGGAGAATTATACTGCAGTATATTATGTACCTGGTTTGAAAGGGATGTTCTCTATCTGGTGGAATTAGAATAAAACTACTAGAAGCATACAGTTTCTCTTAAAGAAACAGTTTTCTTTTTGTTTAAGTTATTAAAATTCAAATGCCTTTATTAGATTTTTGTCTTACCTAGTTTTATTTTTCCCCAGTGGTAATAACTGTCTAATACCACACAACCAATTTAAATTCAATCCAACTGATGAAACAGATCGTGTTATACCACAAGGGATTCTGACCAAACTCTCTAACTCTGCTTTCCCACAGAGATTATATTCATAAACGTTTCCTCAGCCATTATCCAAATTACAAAGCAGAAGTAAACTTTTATATAAATATAGTTTGAAAGCAGGTGGTGTTTTGATTATTTGCATCTGAACATTCTAATGAAGCCATGAGATATGAATACATGGTAATTTATTGAAAGAAATGAAAAGGGAGTTTTTAGATGAAAGCACAGGGTAAGAAGAATGCTTCATGAAATAACCAAGTATGAAATTTAAATTCTCCTGCTGAGTTAAATATGCCTTGACAATGTCAATGAACTTGGAGAAAAATGACAGAATGCTATTATATGCTCAAGTTTCCAAAACCCATGCTGTTAGCTATTGTAAATATTGCAGTATACCACGGAAAGGAATGCTTTATGTTTATACTCATTTTTTTTGCCCAAGTATTTTGCCTTTTACATTGCTATAAATTACAGCTGAGTTCAGAAGATATGTAATAAAGATTTATAAAACTTTTCCCCCTTTTAAAAAAATAAAATGGCAGTACACAGTTGACTTTTGACTTTAAACTTTATTATATATTTTAAATCTTAGTTATTATCTAGAAAGACCATAAATTCCCTTATCCTCAATATGCCTACAACTGTGTATGTTAACTTTTTGAAAATATTTTCACTCTCATTGCTGAACATGCAGTTACAGAGTCCAGTGAAAGTAGAAATGGTCAATTGTATCAGAAAGCTACTATTTTTGTTCAATTGAAAAAAAAAATTACCAAAGGCATCGGGGAAAAAATATTTGCCAAATAACATGTAAAATGAAAAATCACAGTTTAAAATACTCTTTTTAATTATCACAATAAAGAAAATAAGTTTGTTTAGAATTCTGAGGCCTATGGAAATCATTTCTATTTTTAAACATAAAAATATTTTGATAAACATGTTAAAATAAAGATCTGTAATAAGTGAATTAATAATTATTTCTATTAACTTTCAGTTCAGTTCATTTTAGTTGTTCAGTCATGTCCAACTCTTTGCAACCCCATGGACTGCAGCACTCCAGTCCTGCCTGTCCATCACCAACTTCCAGAGTTTACTCAAACTCATGTCCATTGAGTTGGTGATGCCATCCAACCATCTCTCTGTCATCCCCTTCTCCTCCTGCTTTCAATCTTTTCCAGCATCAGGGTCTTTTCCAATGCTTCAGATTTTCGCATCAGGTGGCCCAAGTATTGGAGTTTCAGCTTCAACATCAGTCCTTCCAATGAACACCCAGGACTGATTTCTTTTAGGATGGACTGGTTGGATCTCCTTGCAGTCCAAGGGACTCTCAAGAGTCTTCTCCAACACCACAGTCCAAAAGCATCAATTCTTCTGCGCTCAACTTTCTTTATAGTCCAACTCTCACATCCATACATGACTACTGGGAAAACCATAACCTTGACTAGGTGGATCTTTGTTGGTTAAGTAATGTCTCTGCTTTTTAATATGCTGCTATTAACTTTTAACAACACAGAGGTAAAATAAGTTTGAGTTTATGGGTAGTGGTAGGTATATTTTAATGAGAACAAACATTTTACCATATATTTTATGCTGTCATCATTTAATAAAGTTTAGTATCATAATTTATTGCTCTTTCTGACTCCCATACCAAGTCAGTCACCAGTTACTATTAATAAAACCCGGTAATATTTGTTAAAATTGGCTACTTTTTATTCTTTCACACTTCTGCCTTCATGTAGACCTTTATCTTCTCTTATTTGAACTATTTTAAGAGTTTTTTTTTGCTTTTCTATACCAGACTTTCTAGCTTAATACATTCTGAATATGCCTTTCAAAATTACTTTTAAAAGAAAACAAATAATTTTACTCTACTATAAACCTCTTTTGTTTACGTAAATTATAAGGTCTAAAAGCCACTTGTTAATTTGGCCCTTATAATTTGGCCCAATCCACTCTCCTGTATCATTTTAAATCATCAGTTCCCACAGACATGTATTTTCACTTTACATTGACTAGGACATTGTTACAGAGTTTTTCATGAGTCATTATCTACATGTATTCCTTCTGTCATGAGTAACCATAATCATTAATAATTTGATTAGCAAATTTATATATGTCCTCTCAGACTCGGTTTAGTTGTGACCATCACAATGAAACTTTCCCTAATCTCCCTAGAAAGATTTGGTTTCCCAGTCTTTTATAATTTCCTAACACTTAATTTTCTACACTATAATAAAACTTATGACATTTATGATCATTAATTTGTTAAGACTTTTGTGTTGTTAAATGGATTATAAGGGTCTGTAGAGATGGTTAGATAGCACCACCAATAAGGTCAAGAATTTGAGTAAAATCTAGGAGATAGTGGAATATATTGGAGCCTGGTGTGCTGAAGTCCTTGGTGTCACAAAGAGTGGGACATGAACCCATGAGTGAGCAACAAAAACAAGAACTCTGATACAACAAAAAAGAGGTTGGTGAACAAACATGGGACCTTATATCAAATAATCTCTTGCTTCACCGTGGAACTCTTGAATCAAACTCTGAATTTTTTATTTTGAATTTTTAAAGAGATCTTCATGTGGTTAGTTTTTTTAAAAATTATATCTATATAGATAGATAGAGCTCTATCTCTCTCTCTCTATATATATATATGTATATTTATATTCACCTATTCATTCTTTGGACCAAGTACAGAACTCAGTTAATATTTACCAAATGAACATTTTAAGTTTGAAGTTAGTACTATGAATTTTACTGATGAATTATATAATTTAAACTTGAGATTTTATTATTCATTTGATAATAGTAAGCTATATAAAAAAGTTAATATATATATATGTATATTTATATTCACCTATTCATTCTTTGGACCGAGTACAGAACTCAGTTAATATTTACCAAATGAACATTTTAAGTTTGAAGTTAGTACTATGAATTTTACTGATGAATTATATAATTTAAACTTGAGATTTTATTATTCATTTGATAATAGTAAGCTATATAAAAAAGTTTTTTTTCCTATTTTAAACTTTTATGTTAGTGATACTAAGAGGAATAGCAATTCATCAGCATTCCATTTTAAATATTAAAATCAGGGATTAGTTCATCAATTAGTTCTCTTCCTTGTGCTGTGTGCATAGTTGCTCAGTAATGCCTGACTATTTGTGACCCCATGGACTGTAGCCCACCAGGCTCCTCTCTCCATGGGGATTCTCCAGGCAAGAATACTGGAGTGGATTGCCATACCCTCCTCCAGGGGATCTTCCAAACCCAGGGAATCAAACACCCAGGTCTCTTATGTTGCAAGCAGATCCTTTAATGTCTGAGCCACCACTGAACTCTTGCTAAATTAACTCTAAAATGTATATGGATTATATACATATTATCCTATGTAACTGACTTGCCTGTGATAGAATGCTCTTGAGAAAATCCGCATTTCTGCAATTAAAGCATATTTTTTTTTCAACTTGCATTGAGTTTTCTGTTAGCAGAAAACTTACTTATTCAGGAATAAACTCCAGTACTTTGGCCACCTCATGCGAAGAGTTGACTCATTGGAAAAGACTCTGATGCTGGGAGGGATTGAGGGCAGGACGAGAAGGGGACAACCGAGGATGAGATGGCTGGATGGCATCACGGACTCGATGGACGTGTCTGAGTGAACTCCGGGAGATGGTGATGGATAGGGAGGCCTGGCGTGCTGCGATTCATGGGGTCGCAAAGAGTCGGACACGACTGAGCGACTGAACTGAATTGAATAAGCTAATAAGACTAGATCTAAACATGAATTCCTGGTGCTTAAGGGACAAATAAGTCTGAAGATTTATCCAGGGCTGACTGCAAGTCATCAATTTAGGACAGTGGTTCTTTAAACTAAGTTGCTCAATATGGACTAACCACTGAATTTTAGGCTGTAATCTCTCTATCCTTGGCTTAAATGTATTGAAAAGAAATTCAGAAAAACTCAAGGAGCTCTCTTGTCTGCCTCTAAGGATCTACTAATATGGTCTATTGACGATATACAGATTACAGGTTAATAATCAATGATAGCTCATTTCACCTAAGAGAATAATATCCCTCAAAGTTAATCATAATGGAAACTCATTTTATAAGACCCTTTTATAAGACTGAAGAAACATGTTTATGCAGGTGCAGGTTAAAATGAAAAAAATAATTGAGAAAAATCACTCTGTACACTCTCTGAAAGATAACCATAATGATTAAATACACATATTACCAAGGAAAAATGTTGTTTTAATTCCTAAAGTACATTTTTTGGAGCTTGGTTAATATGAGAACGTTTTACTCTATGAAGCTGCATGAACTGTACAAAACAATTTCTATAGTTTCCTGTTTCATGAAGCTAGAAAAAATATCACTATTAACTTAAAAAAAACTGTTAAAATTATCAATAATTAAAAACTTCAATATATTGATTATTTGTTTAACTGTAGGTGTTGATGCTAAATGCTATTCTCTTCATTCATTAGCCTGTTTTAAAAGCTGGATACTTAGTAATGCAGATCATTAATTATTAATAAAAAAATAAGAGCTCAAATTACTTGCTTTCAAGGTGGAAGCTTGAATAAAAGCTTTATGAGTTGAAGCCCTTTCACTCTTGGAATATGAATATATTTCTGAGAAGTGTTTTCTTTGGTTTTGGCTTTTTATGTGTATGATTTTAGGTATAAAAATGTAAGGTTGAAATTATGTCTTTTGATACTGATCCCATTTGCATCTCCTAGCATAATGAAAATATTGCACAATTAAAAGTTCTTTAATCTGTCTCACTGTGAATTGGCCAAGAGGCAATGAATCTGCCAAAAAGAAGTAGAACAGCTGTGAAGATGCCAACACAATTGAATACTCCATATCTACATATTTCTAAATATGGAAATTTATTGTACACTTATGGTCATAGAATGACAATGGGGTCAATTCAGCCATAAGGCAATGCTGAGACACCTTCATTTTGACCTTTTATCTTGGTATAAGTTATGTCTTAACGAATGCATGTCTAGTCACAGACTGTAAGTGCATATGGGGAAAAAAGAAAACATAAACATGATGTCCACTTATGAAATAATAATTCTAAAATGTTATTTAATCAATTAACTGAAAATAAGCAAGCAATATTTAATTTTGAGACATAGTATATTGTATGCCATTCATGTATAAATAATTAATGTAAAATATGAATATTCCAAATTAAAATGAAGCTAATTACATTTAATTTTTTTTCCTCAAATTTTCTTTATCAGTGTAGAATCTTACTTCATCACTCTTATTTGCCAAACTCAGGCAAATTCAGAGTATCAAAATCCACCTGTCTTCAGGTTACAATGATCAAGTAGCAAAAATAGATCCATAATGTTTCAGAGATTTTCTTGGTATCTAATTTTCAAAATTACTCTCCAATTGTTTTTTTCAAAGATAAAAAGTCAATATAGTCTTTTCTGTAAGTTTTTTTGAGCTTTTTTAAAATTGTTAGCTCTATTCAAACAAATTTTTCATACTCAAACTGAATTTCATAACAGGGTGAAACAATTACTGGGTTATGTCCAAGAAGTAATTTATAAGTAAGAAATGACACTTTATACTTATTCATTGATATATTCAGCATTATCAATTTACTACTACACACCAAGCCCTAAGCCCCGATTGGAATATTTCCTTGACCTATAAAACAGAAATGATTTTATATATGGTTATGAGAGTTTTAGTAATAGACCATAAAAGGCCAAATTCCTAAAGTGAAATTGTGCCATTATTCCATTGAGGATTTCTAATTGTAGTTTGAAATTATTTTCCAATTATGGAATGCTTAATCATGTGATTAAGATAGATAAAAGAAAGCATATTGTTCCCCATATGAGCTTGAGATTGCTAAATTACAGAAGTATTTTACATATCAAAGAAGATTACTATATTATTATTTACAGGATTCATTTTCTCTCCTCATGTATAAAAATGATTACTTTAGTTTCTAGAAATATTATAGAAACTAGACAAGTGTAGACAAATGTAAACATTATATAACATTAGAGAACCTGAAGTTACAAGTTCAATGAGAAAGGAAACTGTGGCTTTCACCAATATACAACATTTTATAATTTGACTTTTGTTTTATTGATCAAAATTCCAAATAAAAATAATTAATAATTATTAAAAAAATATCATACACTGAACAGGAAAGTTACTCAGTGGTATCTGACTCTTTGCAACCTGCCGGGGTCCAGCCCCGGTGGATCCAGGGAATTCGAAGGTGGGGACGGACGGCGTCCTTGGAAAATACATAATTAATTACAGATAGAGAGATTAGAAATGGATAGTGTAGTAGGAAATATTAGTGGAGAAAAAGAGGCTGAATAACTTGGTTTACATGGAATAGCATCCATGCTCCAGATGGGAATTCAGCTGGAAAAACGAGGTAAAAAAGAATGACATGGGGGAGTCAGTCTTTCCAGAAACTGAACCCATTTCTTTATTTTTCCGATTTTCTTATATACCTTTTGTTACATATAGGGATGAATACAGAGTCACGTGGGGGTCAGCAGTCCTGACCTTTATCAAAGTCAGGTGCTTTACATAAAAAAAGGTCTTAGGGGTTTTTACATCATCTTCT
>SJYX01012331.1:0-13781 GCA_006410675.1 Oreotragus oreotragus
ACTGAGGACTCTTCTAATCCTTGTTAATGAGATTAGCCTTTTCTCTGAAGGCAGAACCATGCAATGAAAGGTTGTATCCAGGCCTCCTTGTCCCTTACCATCTCCCAGAGTTTGCCCAAGTTCATGTCCATTGAATCAGTGGTGCCACTCAACCTTCTCATCCTCTGTTGCTCACTTCTCCTTCTGTCTTCAGTCTTTCACAGAATCAGGGTCTTTTTCAATGAGTCAGCTCTTCACATCAGGTAGCCAAAGTATTGGAGTTTCAGATTCACTATCAGTCCTTGCAGTGAATATTCAGGGTTAATTTCCTTTATGATTGACTGCTTTGTCTCCTTGCTATCCAAGGGCTGTCTCTTATACACATCTAGATGTGTATAAGAGACAGGTGTAAATCTTTTTCAACTTTTTTTTGTGTTTATTATTGATGGCACTGGGTCTTCATTGCTGTGTGTACTTTTCTCTAGTTGTTGCAAGCAGGGGTTACCCTAGTTGCAGGCTTCTCATTGTGATGGCTTCTTCTGTTGCAGAGTAGGGGCAAGGGCTCTAGGGTGCATGGGTTTCAGTAGTTGTGGTAGGCACAGTCTCAGTAGTTGAGGCTCCTGGCCTCTAGAGCACGGACTCGGTTCTGGCACATGGGCTCAGTTGCTCCGTGGCATGTGGGATCTTCCTGGATCGGGGATTGAACCGATGTCTCCTGCATTGGTGGGTGGATTCTTCACACTGCACCACCAGTGAAGCCTTTCAACTTTTCAATGGGAAGTCTGTAAATTTAGTGAAGGGATGCATTATTGTATACTTTTTAAAGTAGAGCAGGCAACATTGGGTTTTATTAATCTTCTCTTACCTCTGCACGTCTAACTTTCAGTTCAGTTCCGTTGTTTAGTCATGTCCAACTCTTTCATACCCATGGACTGAGTATGCCAGGTTTCCTTGTCCACCACTAACTCACAGTGCTTACTCAAACTCATGTCCGTCGAGTTGATGATGCCATCCAACCTTCTCATCCTCTGCCGTCCCCTTCTCCTCTCACCTTCAATCTTTCCCAGCATTAGGGTCTTTTCCAGTGAATCAGTTCTTCACATCAGGTGGCCAAAATATTGGAGTTTCAGCTTCAACATCAGTCCTTCCAATGAATATTCATGACTTATTTCCTTTAGGATTACTTTTTGGATCTCCTGACTGTCCAAGGCACTCTCAAGAGTCTTCTCCAACACCACAGTTCAAAAGCATCAATTCTTCAGTGCTCAGCTTCCTTTATAGTTCAACTATCACATGCATACATGACTACTGGAAAAACTATGGCTTTGACTAGATGGACCTTTGTTGACAAAGTAATGTCTCTGTTTTTTTAATATACTGTCTAGGTTGGTCATAGCTCTTCTTCCAAGGATTGAGCATCTTAATTTCATGGCTACAGTCACCATCTGCAGTGATTTTGGAGCCCAAAAAAATAAAGTCTGTTTTTATCCACCTACATTAAAATAGATCTGTTTTTATAGATTCCCTAGTGGTTCCCAGTCTGTATTTTTTTTTAATATATATAAATGGATCATGCGATTTAGATATTTCAGTTGTGTTTTATATTTTGTTCTGTTAGTGTCACAAAATCAAGTTTGCTAGTTTAATTTTCTTTTTTTTTTTTAGTTTCCGTGAATTTTAAAGCATTATTAAGCCTGGAAAATAAGTAAGATTTTTATTAATTTATAGTGACCTTCTTAGTATTTTGGAATTTCAAGAGTGTGGTTTGCCTTTCAATCCTATAGAGTATTACTATGTAGTTCTAATTATGAAATAAATCTTATTATAGCTTTTAGAGACTTTCTCAGCCTCAATAGTTTACCCAACTCCCCACCCTCACCAGCCTGAGGACTTAGCTTAATAAAATGGCACTCTCCCTCTATTTAAGTATTTAAACATGTTTAAAGTTTTCCAAGGAAACTTCCAAGGTAGTAAGTTGAGTCAGTATGCAGTTGAGAGAGCTTTCAGTCTGTTTTATTTTTTCTCTTTGTTTTATGAACATTTTTACATTTGGCTGTCTTATGCCCTCTGGGAGATCACCCAACCTCAGAGTATTTTCTTAAAACCTTTTCTGAACTTCTACCTTTATTATGAGAATCACGAAGTCTTTTCTCTGAACCTTTCCCAGTTGATTAATGTGGTCAGTGCTGTTTCTTTGTGTGAGCCGCTTTGATTCCTCTGCCTGGGACTGTATTCACAATTTTTTACACTTTTTTGTTCCTTATTGATTCTCCTGTTAAGAACTCCTCTTTTCTTCCTAGGATATTGAGATTCCACATTGCACATCCAGTTCTTTTAGCTTTTAAGGTTCTTGTTGAATTCTTCATTCTACAGTAAGACTGGGAGAAACCAACAGAGCAGAGAGGATCCCATGTTCTAAGACTCTCTCAAAAGGAAATGAAAACTAAGATAAAAATCAATAAACAAATGAACTCCAGTAAATTGCATATATCCAAGCATTTCATGTTGAAAGAATGATGCTATAAATTTTGTGCTATGGAATATTGGAGACAAAAATGTTTGTAAATATCACCTAGCCCAACACTTCATTTTGCAGAAGAAACTGAGATAAGTATGACAAGCAATGTGCTATAAATGATCTGAAGCAAGAAGGTAAGTAAGATAACAAAGTCAAAGGAAACAGATCACAATCTCTCTTTTCCAAACTTGCAAACTTTTTCACTTCAAAAGGAATTTCTAGAGTCTTTATATGTGTTAATTGGTTGACTATTCCAGCTATTCAACAAATGTATATCAGATGCCTACTATATGTCTGACTGTAGTCTTTGCAATGAGTATACAATGATGAATTAGACATGCTCCTGCCATTTATTGAAATACAGTAAAAAGTATAGAGTGCATATAAAAGACAAAACACAAAGTTGTGCATACATCAATTCAAGAATGAGAAATCTATTGCTTGAGTATTAGTGTCAGCCAATGTCTTTGTTGATCAACTTAATAATAAATCATTATTTTAATAGCCATCATATTTTAAACTTTAGAATTTCTTTTGGTAGATACCAGAACTTCTTTGGAAATAGATAAAAGAAACTCTTATATTCTTTAATAAGCTGGGATTTTTTTATATTAACTCTGTAAAATATGCAGTTCAGCACACATTTAAAAGTGTTATATATTGTTTCACGTGAAGAAATTATATGGAAATCCTTAGGATATCTGCTTAAAGCAATATATAATAAGAATTATTAATTTGTATATTCTAATACATCTTTTTTATTCATAGAATGTGCAAAAGGTTTGAAGAGATTTGAGAATAGCCTGGTGGCTCAGATGGTAAAGAATCTGCCTGCAATGCTGGAGACCTGGGTTNAGCCTGGCATCTCCTTTGCTAGCTCGGCTGCACCTTCTCTAACCTCTCCCCCACCTCTCCTCCTCTGATGAAAACGGATTTACCTTTCTCAGTCTTGTCCGTCACTCAGTGATAGTGTCCCTTGTTGGTTTGAACTCAGGGTTAAATTAGTCATCATCGTAATCCCATGTTTTAGTTCTGGAATCTTCCCCAAAAGCTCAGAGAAATGAATTGTTAGCTAAAAGGGTACCTAAGTCTTTGTAAGTGGGGTCCAATGGAGCAGCACTTAATGAAGCCTGGGAAGCTCTGGGAGCCCATCAAGGCCCCCAAAGGGTGAACTGCTTGAACTTGTAGCTCAGTCGGATCTGAAAAGCACAAGTACAGTAGCTATTTGGTACATGAACCTTGTAACACAGGCCAGTTAGGAAGTAACTATAGGACTGACTTGCTCATAGATAGGGCTGGAGGAAGGGCGTCTTCAGTAAATATATTTCAGGAACAAAAAGGAAAAGGAATCTATAGATTAAGACATTGAAGAGACTTGGTAACTGTGGACAATGTGTAGACTTTGAATCCTAAACTGAACCAACTGAATGAAAAATAAACATAAGTGCATGTATATATATTATAAAATATATATTTGTTTCTACCTATTAAGGAATAAGGTTTTGACAATTAGGTATGACAGTGACTTTATGGTTATGCTTTTCAAAAAGTTGTTATCAGGGACTTGCTTGGCAGCCCAGTGGTTAAGACTGCACTTCCACTGCAGGGGGCGTGAGTTTGATCCCTGGTTGGGGAACTAAGATCCCACATGCTGCCCTGCCCCTCAAGAAAGTCATTATCCATTAAAGATTGTGGGCTGAGGTGTTTATGAAACAAATGAGAAATCGGTATTAAAAATAATCCGTTGGGGAAAGTGATGTGAGTCAGTCACTGTCAAAGCCTGGTGTTTGGGCCCAAGAGGGTTTATTCTATTATTTTGACTTTGGTATTTGTTTAAATTTTTTTGTAATAAAAGGTTGTAAAAGATGGTCCTGATGAAAGTAAGAATGAGGGAAGGTAGCTGACCAAGCCACTTTCCCCCCTGTGTTTGACAGAGTCTGCGGAAGGGTACAGATGTGAAAGATGTGGCAAAGTATTTACCTACAAATACTACAGAGACAAGCATCTAAAGTACACGCCTTGTGTGGACAAGGGTGACAGGAAATTTCCCTGTTCTTTATGCAAACGATCCTTTGAGAAGAGAGACCGGCTCCGGATCCACATCCTTCATGTTCATGAGAAGCATCGGCCTCACAAGGTAAGAGTTAGGGCAGCGACCCATCTCTCTCTAGCACTCTGCTTTCACGCTTCTTCCCCAAACCCCTGGGTGTACCCCAAGGGCCTCCTGGGTGCAAATTACTGGGATGGGAGGATGGGACAGGGTCTCTGAAGGAAGGGACAGTGCTGTGAAAGGGCAGACATGGACCGAATGTGATGGTCCATGGACCAAGATATGATGCCTGAGTGTTGAAGCTGGCGGATGCATGGCAGAAAGGGGCAGAAGATGGTGTCTTTCTACATGTGGGCCATGAAAGGCCTCATAGACAGGTGGCCGTGAGCAGAACCTAGGACTGTGACAGTGTCTGGTTTATTTGGAGGTGGGGTTGATTGGGGGTGGGGGAAGGGTTGAGACATCCCAGATGAGACCTTGGCCTGTGGTTTTATGTAACTACACCTTGTTCCATAATGTGTTCAGGCATTTTTTCTTTTTAATGTTTTATTGAAGCATAGTTAATTTACAATGTTGTATTAATTTCTGCTGTACAGCAGTGACTCAGTTACACGCATATATGCATTTGTTTTCATATTATTTTCCATTATGGTTTATCACGGTATTAAATATAGTTCCTCTTGCCATACAGTAGGACTGTGTTGTCCATTCATCCTGTATATACTAGGTTGCATCTGCTGTTCCCAAACTCCCAATCCTTCCCTCCCCCACCCTCTCTCCGTTGGCAACCGTAAGGACCTCTGTGTCTGTGAGCCCATTACTGTTTTGTAGATAACTTCATTTGTGTCACATTTTAGATTCCACATAGTAGTGATATCATATGGTATTTGTCTTCCGCTTTCTGACTTTCTTTGCTGAGTATGTTAATCTCTAGGTCCAGTATGCAGGTGTATTGATAGTTACGGGCATGGTCCAAAGGATGGATGGCTTTTGTGCCATGTCAGGGACTTTGTAAGGAAGAAAGAAATATTAGTGCATCGGGGAGCCATTGTCTACCATTCTGGATATGTGGTGGCTCTGCCAGACTTGGTGCAAGAAAGTGCTGACTACCACTGGTCTTAATTAGGATAAAGATGATGGGGCTTGGGTACAGACCGACAGACTCAGATTAGACTTCAGTGCTGTCGGGACTCCTGCCAGCCCCGCTTTTCTTCATTTGAAGAAATAAAACTGCTCTTGTCTCTCCCCTTCTGTTCACAGTGAAGCTCCTGGAAATATCACAATCACTGTGTTATATACAGCTGTAAGACCTGAGTATTTTTACAATTATCTAAAATTGTTTTTGTAAATCTAAGAATATTTTACTTATTAAGACAGTGAAATCATTCCTCATCTTTTGTTGTTTGGTTGCTCAGTCATGTCCAACTCTTTGCAACCCCATAGGCTGTAGCACACCAGGCTTCCCTGTCCTCCACTATCTCTCGGAGTTTGCTCAAACTCATGTCCATTGAGTCAATGATAGCATCCAACTATCTCATCCTCTGTTGCCCCCTTCTCCTCCTGCTGCCCTCAATCTTTCCCAGCATCAGCATCAGGCTCTTTTCCAATGAGTCTGCTTTTTGCATCAGGTGGCCAAAGTATTGGAGCTTCAGCTTTAGCATCAGTCCGTCCAGTGAATATTCAGGGTTGATTTCCATTAGGATTGACTGGTTTGATCTCCTTGCAGTCCAAGGAACTCTCAAGAGTCTTCTCCGGCACCACAATTCAAAAGTATCAGTTCTTTGGTGCTCAGCCTTCTTTATTCTCAGCTATAGATTGACAGAGTAAAAAGTTATACTGTCCAGTATTCTACATGTAAATCAATAGGGAATTGGTTATATACATTTTGGCTTCTTAAGCACAAACAAGTTGCAAAATACGAATGGAATGATGTCACTTAGAATATCATGCACACTGTATATGTTTACGTATAAATGGAAACACAATTGGAAAGAAGCCATTATACTGCAGTCTTTCTGGGAGTATGACAGAGAATAAAGCCAAGCATGATTTTTATGTCTTCACTTGGTAAACTTAAAATTTTATTTTTTATCTGAAGTTTTTTAACATGAAAAAATAATATACACTGGAGATAAAAAGAAAACAAAGACCACTAGATATGCTATGGCCCTAAGGTATTTTACGTATAATTTTTTTCTATATGTGTATATATTTTTAATACAGTTGGGGTCATGCTGATTTATGTACTTAACAAATCCACTGTTTTGTACATTTCCCCCCAGTATGGCTACAGTGAACAATATTATATATAAATCACTCTTTTTCATTTCTGATTATTTCTTTGGGGTAAGGTCCTAGAAGTAGAAAGATATAGTCAAAGGTATCATTTTAAGGCACTTAAATTAAGGTACCACACACCTTTCCAGACAGTCCAACCAGCTGGGCTTGCAGTGTATGTAATCAGTAACCCCAGATCTCCCACAATAATATTATCCTTCTTATGTTCACATTTTTTTAGATGGAAAATGGTATCTTGCTTGGCTTTGCATCTTTGTTATTTATGAGGTTTACATTTTAAAATATATTTTGAGCCCTCCCCTGGTGGTTCAGTGATTAAGATAAACAGTAATCTGAAAAATAAAATAAGATATATTTTCTTGGCTAGTTTGTATTTGTCTTGTGGTTTGTCAGTTTATGTCTGAAATTTTAACAGAATGTGTTAAATGTTTCTTTCTTCTTTCCTTCCTTGTTTTTTTTCACCCCTGCCTGCTTTGTAGTCAGTAAGAGACAAAGTATTCGTTCCATCTGAAGGCACAGATCCTAAGCTCAGAGGAGTTCTCCTGCACTTTCGGGGTTTCTTTTTCAGCCTGCAGAATCTTAGTTCCGCAAATAGGGACTGAACCCCTACCCCTGCTGTGGAAGCTCGGAGTCCTCACCACTGTACCACCAGGGAAGGCCCTCTCCTACTTTCCTTGGCTATTATCTATCTTCCATTTTTGTTCTCTTCCTTTAGCCAAATGTTAGTTGAATCCACTTCTTTGTACTCATTAACCTTAATTTTTCCATCAGTGTTCTCCGAGAGTCCTCAGCATGTTTCGGTCTTTAGCTGAACCTATTGAATACAGCATTTCATTCTGTACATTTTCATTGGTTATTTTTAATTTCCAAGACAGGTTCATGTTCTAATCACTTCCCTTTCGTTTAAAATTGATCTGTTCTTTTTGCAGTGTTACCTTCAACATCTGACTATATTTGCTTTAGTAATGACAATATGGCTTCCGTGGCTCAGCTGGTAAAGAATCCACCTGCAATGCGGGAGATCTGGGTTCCTACAATGCAGGAGATCTGGGTTCCATCCCTGGGTTGGGAAGATCTCCTGGAGAAGGGAAAGACTACCCACTCCAGTACTATAGTCTTGGAGAATTCCTTGGACTGTGTAGTTCATGGGGTCACAGATTTGGACACGACTGAGCGACCGACCTTCACTTTCAATGTCAATACCTGCTCCTTATTCAAACTTCAAGTAGTAAAGAAAAATTAGAGAAGATTTTAAAAATCCACCCCTAAATCCCACCATCTAAAAATACCTAGGTTCATTTGCAGAGATGTGGATAGACCTAGAGACTGTCAAATAGAGTGAAGTAAGTCGGAAAGAGAAAAACAGACATAATATCGCTTATATGTGGAATCTAGAAAAATGGTTCAGATAAACCTATTTTTGCAAAGCAGACATGCATACCAAAGGGGGAAGCGGGGTGAACTGGGAGATTGGGATTGACATTATACACTACTATGTATAAAATAGATACTCATGAAAACCTATTGTGTAGCACAAGGAACTCAGTGCTCTGGGGTGACCTAAATGGGAAAGAAATCCAAAAAAAGAGGGTGTGTATATACATATACATATATATACACACCACACACGTGTGACTGATTCATATTTCTATACAGCAGAAACTAACACAACAGTGTAAAGCAACTCTACTCCAATAAAAATTGTTAAATAAGTAAATAAAAATAATAGAAATAGCCAGGCTCCCATGTGTGCCCATAAAGACACCTGTGGAAGAGAGTCCAGAAACACAGTAGTTTCTTTTACCTGGTTCAGAATTCCTGAGAAGATCGGACAGGAGTCATCAGAGTCCAGAATGCAGAGAAATGACGCAAGTCTGTCGTTGGTATAGCAGTTCATTCCTGTCATTCCTATAGCAGGTGGCTATACTGCTTGCTCTCACTGCACCCCGCCCCCCGCAGTTGCCCCTTTTTTTTTTGTAGGTACATGTTTTGCGTCATCTGTCACCTGTATTGCCACTTGGGTCTACATATCTGTCCCCACTCCCATGAGGTTTTTACTCCTTGTCTCTAGCAGAGTGTTGGAAGGTTCTCCATAAATACTTGGTGANCCCCCTTTTTTTTGTAGGTACATGTTTTGCGTCATCTGTCACCTGTATTGCCACTTGGGTCTACATATCTGTCCCCACTCCCATGAGGTTTTTACTCCTTGTCTCTAGCAGAGTGTTGGAAGGTTCTCCATAAATACTTGGTGAATTCATTGCTGAGGGCTTGCAATTTCCTCCCAGCCTTGTGAGAAAGGCAGGGCAAGTATTTTACCCATGAGGAAAACTGAGCAAAGACTCTGAGTTTAACTGATCTGTTCTGGTCACACAGCTACCTGTTGACAGAGCAGGACAGAGTCAGGCCTCTGTTACCCACCAGGGTTATATATTTAGGCCGCTAACATCCAAAGACTTTCAAGGAAAGGCTTGGAGCCACAGCGCTGAGCAGGCTGTGGACCGGAGTGTGGTGTCAGATTCTTCCCCAGAGTCCTGTGATGCCCTCACCTGTCTCGGCTAGACCCTCAGCCTGTGTCTGCTCGATCCGCTGCCCACAGATTGCACAGAATGAATACAGCAGTCCTCCCCCACCGGCACTACTGCCCGAGATCAACATAATGGCGAAGTTAACTCCTTAGGGGGAAAATGTGGATTCAGCTCTGGTTTTCTTTTCTGTCCTAGTGCTCTACATGCGGGAAGTGTTTCTCCCAATCTTCCAGTCTAAACAAACATATGAGAGTCCACTCTGGAGACAGACCCTATCACTGTGTGTACTGTACTAAGGTAAATGGAACCTTTTTTTTTTTTCACCCCATTCCACACAGCGCACTGCATACAACATGTGGGATCTTAGTTCGCCAACCAGGGATCAATCTCATGATCCTGCAGTGGAAGGGCAGAGTCTTAACCACTAAACTGCCGGGGAAGTCTCAGTGGAACCTTCTTTTAAGGAATATGCCCTGAGCCCTGTTTCGGTGTCCATGGATAAGAACTTATAGAATAAACCCTGGCTTATAATGAGTCCCTGGTAAATTAATTCATCATTAGCACATCCCCGGTTTCCACCCCAGATTATACTCATGTTTGCTTACAATAATCAGATATAACCTACTATCACCAAATTGGCACTTAAGGCATTTGTTATGAAATGGACCCTATATTTATAAGATTCCAATGATAACAGACATGAAGTACAGACTGCCTTTTATTTTTTTTAGTACAGACTCTTAAATTTTGCTGATCTTGGTTTCAGAGCACTTTTGCTGAAGTAGCATCTAATCTTGTTAAACAGAATATTAGTTTATAAAAATGAAGAGACAAATATATCGTGGTTAGGGGTTGCTGGGTTAGGAACAAAAGTTGCTGGGTTAGCTTTAAAAATACTATACCAAAACATCTCATTTCCTATTTCGATGAGGTACATCTGGGCTGTCCAATGTTATCCATTAGCTATATGTGGCTATTTAATTTACTAAAAATGAACTAAAATTGAAAATTTAGTAACCCGGTGGCACTGGCCACATTTCAGGTGCTCAACAGTCCCACGATTGATGGCTGGCAACCACCACATTGGCATGGACATAACATCTCCATCCTTTTAGAAAATCTTACTGGATACACTGGAATCTGCTATTTCTATCATCAAGCCATTTATTTTTAAAAAATAACATAGCCATGAAATATAGTGTCTATTAGGGTGACTTTTAAACTTCCAAAAGAAGAATAAAACTACCTGGCCTAGGGAAACGGACACCACCAAAGAAACTGTCAATAGAATGGAAATAATCTGAGAGATCAATGATCTCCCGCCAGATTTCCAGAGCAGGCTCAAAATATCCCACCTCTTCCTGGCATTCTAATTCTGATCATCACCTTGAATTGCTGGCTAATCTGGGAATGAGAGATGCCCAAAGGGGTGACTCAATGCCCTTGGGTCATAAATGAGCTGTTTGGTGTTCTGACTTTTTTTTTCAGCTAGCCAGTTAGTTAGTTTTGCTCTGCTGGGTCTTCGTGGCTGCACAGGCTGTTCTCTGGTTGTGGCAAGCAGGGCCCACTCTCTAGCTGTGGTTCACAGGCTGCTCCTTGCAGCGGCGTTTCTTGCAGAGCACAGGCTCTAGGGCTCACAAGCTTCAGTGGTTGCAGCCCATGGGCTCAATGATTGCAGCTTCCAGACTCTAGAGAACAGGCTCGATAGTTGTGGCACACAGGCTTAGTTACCCTAGGCATGTGGGGTCTTCCCAGACCAGCAATCAAACCTACGTCTCCTGATCTGGCAGACAGAACTCTTCACCATTGAGCCATAGGGAAGCCCTGAGGTTCTGACTTCTGGTTAGACTCCTGTCATCTGAACTGATGGAGACTGTCCTCATCTGGGTGTTCCGGGCACCGGCACCTTGTACTCCTTAGCGAGCAGTCCAGCCCCACATGGACCCAGTCCTGAAACTCCAAGGTCACTGGTTTAACCTGGTGTTTTGTATCACTGTCAGCAGACTCCCAGATTGGGGTCATTACATCTCTAATACATACCTGAGAGTGACAAAGGTCAGAGCAGAGTATTGAAATGAATTAGGGGAAAGGGTGTAAGTAAGGGAAAGAAACGAAATGGCCATGTAAAAACAGCAAAGCACTTGTGAACCTAAAATAGTAGAACTACTCTGGAAAGCTGTTTGGCAGTTTAAGAACTAAACTTGTAGCAGCCATTCAGCCCAGCAATTGCTCTCCTGGGCATTTATCCCAGAGCAGTGAAAGTTTATGTGTTCATGCTAAAACCTGTACACAAATATTAATAGCAGCTTTATTCATAGAAACCTCAAACTGGAAATGACTCAGATATCCATGGGTAGGTGATTAAACAGACTGGAACAGCGACACCATGGAATTCTTCTCAGCAGTCAAAATGGGTGACCTGGGACCTCTCTGGTGGTCCAGTGGTAAAGGATCCACCTGCCAGTGTAGGAGACACGGGAACAATCCCTGACCCAGGAAGATCCCATACCTTGCAGGGCAACTAAGCCTGTGTGCCCGAAATACTGAGGCTGTGCTATACGGCTGAGAAGCCACAACTAGCGAGCCTGCGTTTCACAACCACTGGAACCCACGCCCCTAAAACCTGTGCTTCGCAACAGGATAAGACTGCAGTGGAAAGCCTGAGCACCACCACTAGAGAGGAGCCCCCGCTCTCCACGACGACAGAAAAGGGTCTCGCAGCAGCAAAGACCCAGCACCGCCAAAATAAGTAAATGATTTTTAAAAATAAAGGATGAGCTGTTGTACATGAAAGAACTTGTGTGAATCTGCAAAGAACACTCGGAGAACTGCCGATCCCAAAAGGCTACACATTGTATGCCTCCATGTACATAACATTCTCAAAATAATAAAATTACAGAAATGGAGAACAGAGGAGCAGTTGCAATGGCTTAAAAGCAGTTATGGGAGGGAACTATGTGCGCCTATCACAGGGTGACACCAGGGTCCTTGTGATGGAAATGTTCTGTTCAGTTCAGTCCAGTCACTCAGTCATATCTGACCCTTTGCAGCCTCGTGGACTGCAGCATGTCATGCTTCCCTGTCCATCACCAACTCCTGCAGCTTACTTAAACTCATGTCCATTGAGTCGGTGATGCCATCCAACCATCTCATCCTCAGTTGTCCCCTTTCTCCTCCCACCTTCAGTCTTCCCCAGCATCAGGGTCTTTGCCAGTGAATCACTGCTTCGCATCAGGTGGCCAAAGTATTGGAGCTTCAGCTTCAGCATCAGTCCTTCCAATGAATATTCAGGAATGATTTAACTTTAGGATGGA
Organism: Oreotragus oreotragus; assembly: GCA_006410675.1. Classification (NCBI taxonomy): domain Eukaryota; kingdom Metazoa; phylum Chordata; class Mammalia; order Artiodactyla; family Bovidae; genus Oreotragus; species Oreotragus oreotragus. Next base: position 12,685 of record SJYX01012331.1, read on the forward strand.
ATGGCTGGATCTCCTTGCAGCCCAAGGGACTCTGAAGAGTCTTCTCCAACACCACAGTTCAAAAGCATCAATTCTTCGGTGCTCAGCTTTCTTTATAGTATAGTCCAACTCTCACATCCATACATGACAACTGGAAAAACCACAGCTTTGACTAGATGGACCTTTGTTGGTAAAGTAATATCTCTGCTTTTTAATATGCTGTCTAGGTTGGTCATAACTTTTCTTCCAAAGAGCAAGGGTCTTTTAATTTCATGGCTACAGTCACCATCTGCAGTGATTTTGGAGGCTCCCAAAATAAAGTCTCTCACTGTTTCCATTGTTTCCCTATCTATTTGCCATAAAGTGATGGGACCACATGCCATGATCTTAGTTTTCTGAATGTTGAGTTTTAAGCCAGCTTTTTCATGCTCCTCTTTCACTTTGATCAAGAGGCTCTTTAATTCCTCTTCACTTTCTGCCATAAGGATGGCATCCTCTGCATATCTGAGGTTATTGATATTTTCTCCTGGCAATCTTGATTCCGGCTTGTGCTTCATTGAGCCCAGCATTTCACATGATGTACTCTGTATAGAAGTTGAATAAGCAGATTGACAATATACAGCCTTGATGTACTCCTTTCCCAATTTGTGTGAATCAGTCTGTTGTTCCATGTCTGGTTTTAACTGTTGCTTCTTGACCTGCGTACAGATTTCTCAAGAGGCAGGTCAGATGTTCTGTTATTCCATCTCTTTCAGAGTTTTCCACAGTTTATTGTGATCCACACAGTCAAAGGCTTTGGCATAGTCAATAAAGCAGAAATAGATGTTTTTCTGGAATTCTCTTGCTTTTTTGATGATCCAGCAGATGTTGGCAATTTGATCTCTGGTTCCTCTGCCTTTTCTAAAACCAGCTTGAACATCTGGAAGTTCACAGTTCATGTATTGCTGTTACTTTACTAGCGTGTGAGATGAGTGCAATTGTGCGGTAGTTTGAGCATTCTTTGGAATTTCCTTTCTTTGGGATTGAAATGAAAACCGACCTTTTCCAGTCCTGTGGCCACTGCTGAGTTTTCCAAATTTGCTGGTATATTGTGTGCAGCACTTTCACAGCATCATCTT
>SJYX01012331.1:16874-38019 GCA_006410675.1 Oreotragus oreotragus
CTACAGTTCATGGGATCGCAAAAGAGTCGGACACAACTTTGCAACTAAACAACACCAAGGATCGGTCACAATGAAATAAACTCCTTTGTTTCATTGGTGGATGGTGTTTTATTTTTACCTCTGCTTTCTGTCCTCTGCAGAAGTTCACTGCCTCTAGTATACTCCGCACGCATATCAGGCAGCACTCGGGGGAGAAGCCCTTCAAATGCAAGTACTGTGGTAAATCTTTTGCATCGCACGCTGCTCACGACAGCCATGTCCGACGCTCGCACAGGGAGGATGACGGCTCTCCCTGTAACACCTGTGGAAAAACCTTCTCAGATCAAGAAGCCTTCCACTCCCACATGAAGTCTCACGAAGACTACTAGCCCTCAGAGAGTCTGAGGACAAGGCCTCTAGACGTGTCTTGATGTTTCTTGTGTTAATGGGTATATCTCACAAACCAGTGGTAGTTATATTGAGATGAGGAACAGAATAATGGAACTGACCAAGCAGTAGAATTTACCAGATTTATTAAGTCTGTAGTTTTAACAGCTTTTGCAGGAATGATTTTTCACGGTCTCTAACAAGAATGGAGTTTGGGTGAATTCACCTAGAAGGAGTGATGGTCATTCACCTAGATGGCTGATGGTTAACAGTGCTTAAAGGTCTGGAAACACATCAGCCCTGAAAGGGACTATTTCATTTCTGGGACTAGGAAGCAGAGTCTTTGATTTCTCGATTGAAAAACAAAAAAAAAAGGAGGGGGGGCGGATTTTTGTCTACTATTTGCCTTGGCTCCTGATTGTAATATGTCTGTGGCCATCCTCTGTTATATTTCTTAACAGAATAAATTCTTTAAAAATCCATTCCAGCCAGAGCTTCATTAGTATCATAACTAAGTGTTCAGACATGAACTAAGGTCCCATTTTATTTGAATTCTTTTTTTGGCTGCATTGAGTCTTCATTGCAGCTCTTGGACTTAGTTGCCCTGTGGTGTGTGGGATCTTTGTTCCTCCACCAAGTATGGAACTAATGTCCCCTGCATTGGAAGGTGGATTCTTAACTGCTGAACCAGCAGGAAAGTCCCCTGAATTCATTTTTTAAACCCTTAGTTTCTACCTCTCCCTTGTCAACTGACAAATGTCTGTTAATAGTTTGTTTAGCACCAAACAGAATTACTTGGAGGACACAGAAGGTACTCATTCACCATCTGTGACCTTTAACAATTGGGGAAGAAAAGTTATTGTTGCTGTTCAGTTGCTAAGTCACGTCCCACTCTTTGCAACCCCACGGACTGCAACACGCCAGGCTTCCCTGTCCTTCACTCTCTCCCACGGTCTGCTCAAACTCGTGTCCATTGAGTTGGAGATGCCATCCAACCATCTCATCCTCTGTCACCCGCTTCTCCTCCCACCCTCAATCTTTCCCAGCATCACAGTCTTTTCCAATGAGTCTGGTCTTTGCATCAGGTGGCCAAAGTATTGGAGCTTTAGCATCAGTCCTTCCTGTGACTATTTAGGGTTGATTTATTTTAAGATTGACTGGTTTGATCTCCTTGCTATCCAAGCGACTTTCAAGAGAAATGTTATTACCAAGTGAAGAATGGCTAAAAATTGCAATAGCCTAAGAAATAAATAAATGTATTTATATTGCCCTAGGTTTAAATGTGATTTTATTCCTGACGAAGTGACAACTATAGCACTTTCACAGACATTGTCACAAGACTGAAACGCAAGCTTGTGGAGAGTAATATTTTCTTGCTTTCTTTTTAAATAATTGTTTACTTGGCTGTGTCAGGTCTCAGCTGAGCTTCTCTGTGGCATGTGGGCTCTAAATTCCCTGGCCAGGGAATCAAACCTGTGTCTCCTGCATTGCAAGACGGATTCTTAACCACTGGACCACCAGAGGAGTCCTGAGGATAATCTTTTATTTATTGACTCACGTGGGTCAAAATGGCCAACATCTATAGATCATGAAGCCTATGACACGGCAGCGCTGAGTTTACCACCGGACGGATAAGGAAATCAAGGCTGAAGGAAGAAGGAAGTGGTCCAGCATTTGCCTCTTAAGGGGCAAAACTAGGTTGGCCTGACTCCAAAAGCCAGGCTCTTAATGAACTAGTGATGCTCAGCTTAAGAACCTTGCTAAGGAAATAGTATTTTTCTATTGACTACGCACATTCTTCCCTCTTTGGGGGCCAGCAACAGCAAAGTTTTAAATACTCACATGGAAAATGGGAGACTAGAATAAAACTGTATTGTAGGCAAGATGCTACTAAGCCACTAGGTCATGGTTCTATCGACCACGCGTTTTTCTCCACGCTTTATTCATGGTCCGCATCTCCTCCAAACTTAAGAGATTTCAATACAGAGCAGATGTCCCTTCAGAGGGGGCTCCCAGCTGCAGCAGAGTCCTTTGAAAAGAGATATAGTGCATGTGGAAAAAGCAGTGACAGATGTTTCTCTGAGGAATCCTTGGCTGCGGTGAGAGGTCTGAGTAATTTATCCTAATGGGAGTGTGCCCTGTTGTTTCAGGACTGTTTTAGTTCATGTTAATTAAGTCAGAACAATGATCATTTGAAAAGATCAGGGGGCTCAGGCCTGTAATTAGGCAGCCCTTCTTTGCCTGCTAGTTCAAAATATATTTCTCGGTCCGTATGGATTTGAACATTATTTTAAAACCAAGTAGTAAAGCAAGACATCAGGAGCTGGTGTGATGCCAATGTTTTCACTAGTTGAATAATTCAAATTAACTACTCTGTTCTTTGAACTGGAAGAGTAGCAGAGAAAGGTTAAAAAAAAATTCCTCTTTTCTAGCACTAATTCCAAAATGCATGCATGTCAAGTAATACCTTAGTATACAGATCATGCATGCCTACACTAACTGGAATGCTTTGGACCTTTTTAAATTAATCCAAGCTTTTTTCTACAAAGTTTTGGTCGTATTGATCACATTACCTATATCACTTTTTGGTTTGGAAAATAACAGTCAATTCATAACATCTTCCTGTTAGTAATTACTTTAAGCTCTCTTGTGTTTAAAAGTACATCTCAGATTTCTAAAGATAATTTAGATTAGCTTAGAGCAATAAAAAAAATTTTTTTAATGGACTAAGAATTAAAGTAGAAGACAAACCACTCCATAGAAAGTATTAAAACTTTCAGCTAACATAATTGTGTTAGCCAAACATTGTTGGAACACAAAGCATAGACTATATTTTGGAATTGGCCAAACTTATATTTGTGCACCATCTCCCCACTGTATAATCCTGGGCAGGCCACTTAAGGTTTAACAGGCTTATCCATAAAATAAGGTAATAATTATGTTGTAGGGTGTTGTGAGAATTAAGTAAAATGAAACAACTTGCCTTCTGTAAAATACTTATTAAAGCTATTTCTTTTTTCTTAACCTGTCAATGAAAGCAAAAGGGAGACAGAACTATGCAAATTCTGTTATAGATAAATATGCTTTCAGTAGTTCATGGACCAGCTGCATCAGAATTGCCTGGAAATTTGCTAGAAAAGCAAATTCTCTATCCCTGCTGAGTATCTGCTAAATCAGAAATTCTGAGGGTGGCACCCAGTTATCATATTAAAGTTCAGAAACCATTGCTTTATGTGATTATCTTCACAGTCCCTGCAACATAGCAATGGGTAAAACTGAGTAGCTCAGTGACATGGTAAAATCACAAAGTGGTTCATTAAGAGGAGCGATTAGAATGCAGATGGCAGGCAAAATGGTGCTCCTCCTGAGAATAATGGAAACCCATAGAACACAGTTGTCATTGTACTGTTGGAAACATGGAACCCTTTCTACAGCTATAAACCTGATTGATGGAATTCAGAGACCTTATGAGATGATCTCTGTGCTTATATTCCTTTTCCTATCTGAGTCTATATTTGATGATAAATATCTGTTAATTAATTAAAGGAAAAAATGTATAAAAAGGGACATGTGAACCCCGGGAAAACAACAAGGCTCAAAGTGGTATCCGTGATATTGATGGAGCTCTTAATGGGCCCTCGGGGTGCTCTTCTAGGACTTGAAAAGTTGGCGGCTGCAATGAACAGTGCTATCAAAGTGAGCAGATGTTTGGGACTCTATGGGGCCTGCAGTAGGTAGGCTAACAGGGTTACGGCCATAAAGTCATAGCTTGGTTTGTACCCATGGAGGACAAGGCAGATTGGGGTCTCAAGAAACTACCATTCACAGTATTATAGAAAGAAAATCACAAATACCGGGACGTCCCTAGTGGCCCAGTGGCTAAGACTCTAGGCACTCCCGATGCAGGGGGCCTGGGTTAGCACCCTGGTTGGGGAACTAGATCCTATATACAGCAACGAAGACCCAGTAGCTCTATGTATTCTCAGAATGCCTTATGCTGCTACTTTGTGGACTAGATCCAAAACTAAGAACAAATTCATATATTGAATTTTTTCCATAGAAACATGTAACTTATCACAGCACTTTTTTGTTGATTGACTGTATCAAAATCAGTTCAGTTCAGTCACTCAGTTGTGTCGGACTCTTTGCAACCCCATGGACTTCAGCACAACAGGCTTCCCTGTCCATCACCAACTCCTGAAGCTTACTCAAACTCATGTCTATCGAGTCGGTGATGCCATTCAACCGTCTCATCCTCTGTCATCCCCTTCTCCTCCCGCCGTCATTCTTTCCCAGCATCAGGGTCTTTGCCAATAAGTCAGTGCTTCATCAGGTGGCCAAAGTATTAGAGTTTCAGCATCAGTCCTTCCAGTGAATATTCAGGAATGATTTCCTTTACGATGGACTGGCTGGATCTCCTTGTAGTCCAAGGGACTCTCAAGAGTCTTCTCCAACAGCACAGTTCAAAAGCATCAATTCTTCAGTGCTCAGCTTTCTTTATAGTATAGTCCAACTCTCACAGCCATACATCAAATGTGTATCAAAATGCAATGGCCAAATTTATTTTGAAAGAAAAAGTGTTGAGTTCAGTCGCTCAGTCGTGTCCGACTCCTTGCAACCCCATGAACTGCAGCACACCAGGCCTCCCTGTCTGTCACCAGCTCCCAGAGTTCACTCAAACTCATGTCCATTGAGTCAGTGATGCCATCCAGCCATCTCATCCTCTGTTGTCCTCTTCTCCTCCTGCCCCCAATCCCTCCCAGCATCAGAGTCTTTTCCAATGAGTCAGCTCTTCGCATGAGGTGGCCAAAGTACTGCAGTTTCAGCTTTATCATCATTCCTTCCAAAGAAATCCCAGAGTTAATCTCCTTCAGAATGGACTGGTTGGATCTCCTTGCAGTCCAAGGGACTCTCAAGAGTCTTCTCCAACACCACAGTTCAAAAGCATCAATTCTTCGGCGATCAGCCTTCTTCACAGTCCAACTCTCACATCCATACATGACCACAGGAAAAACCATAGCCTTGACTAGACGGACCTTAGTCGGCAAAGTAATGTCTCTGCTTTTGAATATACTATCCAGGTTGGTCATAACTTTTCTTCCAAGGAGTAAGCGTCTTTTAATTTCATGGCTGCAGTCACCATCTGCAGTGATTTTGGAGCCCCAAAAAATAAAGTCTGACACTGTTTCCACTGTTTCCCCATCTATTTCCCATGAAGTGATGGGACCGGATGCCATGATCTTCGTTTTCTGAATGTTGAGCTTTAAGCCAACTTTTTCACTCTCCTCCTTCACTTTCATCAAGAGGCTTTTTAGCTCCTCCTCACTTTCTGCCATAAGGGTGGTGTCATCAGCATATCTGAGGTTATTGATATTTCTCCCGGCAATCTTGATTCCAGCTTGTGTTTCTTCCAGTCCAGCGTTTCTCATGATGTACTCTGCATACAAGTTAAATAAGCAGGGTGACAATATACAGCCTTGACATATTCCTTTTCCTATTTGGAACCAGTCTGTTGTTCCATGTCCAGTTCTAACTGTTGCTTCCTGACCTGCATACAGATTTCTCAAGAGGCAGGTCAGGTGGTCTGGTATTCCCATCTCTTTCAGAATTTTCCAATTTATTGTGATCCACACAGTCAAAGGCTTTGGCACAGTCAATAAAGCAGAAATAGATGTTTTTCTGGAACTCTCTTGCTTTTTCCATGATCCAGCAGATGTTGGCAATTTGATCTCTGGTTCCTCTGCCTTTTCTAAAGCCAGCTTGAAATAGAAATAAACTTCTTCCTCATTGATAATCTGTGCATAAAGTATGGGAATCTCAGAAACGAATAGTCTTCTCCATTTTTAAAAGAGGTTCTATATTCAGGAAATATAAAGTACATGATGCTTCCTTTTGTTGCTGAAAAGAATTTAAGCTTTATTGCTTTGTGGGCTCAAAGTAACTTTAACAAAAATTAATTATAATTTGTGTTATGTGTGTGGCCATGCCACTCAGCATGTGAGATCTTAGTTCCCTTATCAGGGTTCACACCTTTGCCCCCTGAAGTAGAAATGCAGAGTTTTAAACACTGGACTGCCAGGGAACTCCTTGAATTATAATGTTTTGAAATGATATTTAGCCCTAATTACAACCAGAGTGAAGAATGTCTATGGAGAAGATTATCTCAGGATAAAATATTCTTTCACCATCATTCTTTTTCGTCTTTTTCATTAGCTCCAAATGTGGGATAAATTGTTTTAACATTATGTAAATTATATCCATCAATTTGTGCACTTTGTTCTGGATTTATTTATAGCATACTAATTTTCATTGAATGGAGAAGGGAATGGCAACCCATTCCGGTATTCTTGCCTGGAGAATGCCATGGACAGGAGCTTGGCAGGCTACAGTCTATGGGTTCACAAGAGTCGGACAAGCGACTAAGCACAGCACCGCAGTTTGCGTTGAAATCTGTTTGCTAACAATATATACCAGTTCAGTTCAGTTCAGTCGCTCAGTCGTGTCCGACTCTTTGCGACCCCATGAATCGCAGCACACCAGGCCTCCCTGTCCATCACCATCTCCCGGAGTTCACTCAGACTCACGTCCATCGAGTCCATGATGCCATCCAGCCATCTCATCCTCTATCGCCCCCTTCTCCTCCTGCCCCCAATCCCTCCCAGCATCAGAGTCTTTTCCAATGAGTCAACTCTTCGCATGAGGTGGCCAAAGTACTGGAGTTTCAGCTTTAGCATCAGTCCTTCCAAAGAAATCCCAGGGTTGATCTCCTTCAGAATGGACTGGTTGGATCTCCTTGCAGTCCAAGGGACTCTCAAGAGTCTTCTCCAACACCACAGTTCAAAAGCATCGATTCTTTGGCGCTCAGCTTTCTTCACAGTCCAGCTTTCACATCCATACATGACCACAGGAAAAACCATAGCCTTGACTAGGCGGAACTTAGTCAGCAAAGTAATGTCTCTGCTTTTGAATATACTATCCAGGTTGGTCATAACTTTTCTTCTAAGGAGTAAGCGTCTTTTAATTTCATGGCTGCAGTCACCATCTGCAGTGATTTTGGAGCCCCCCAAAATAAAGTCTGACACTGTTTCCACTGTTGCCCCATCTATTTCCCATGAAGTGATGGGACCTGATGCCATGATCTTCATGGAAAAACAATATATACCAAAGGGACTGGAATTCCATTCTTGATTTTACAAACTGTTTTAAAACCCCAGTGTTTTTCCATCTGCTTCCACGGTGTGTTTTATTTGACATCTATCGATTGTTTTTTAAATGCTAGTGAAAACACCAGGTACGATTTTATGGCCAAATCTGTTATTTTTTTCCCCCCACTCTTAACCAATTTGATGTAACAAGATGACTGAGGCAGAAGACAGCTTGTTTTTCATGACAGAAGGATTTTTCTTCTCTTTTCTTTTGAAAAGATTTTCTCAAGCTCCATTTGGCCACAGAACTGTGAAGGCCTGAACCAGGGAAGGGAGGCTGAGCCATGCTGGTGAATTCCCCTCTCCCTAGTTACCTAAAGATTTAAAGATGCTGAAGCCAAGTTCTCTTCCATTTGATTTGCAAACTCCTTCCATTAAAAATTCTCTTCCACTAGGGGAGCCCAGGTGGCTTACTGGTAAAGAATCCATCTGCAAGGAAGGAGATGTAGGTTCAATCGCTGGGTCAGAAAGATCCCTGGAGAAGGAAATGGCAACCCACTCCTGTACTCTTGCCTCAGAAATCCCATGGACAGAGGAGCCTGGAGGGCTACAGCCCATGGAGTTGCAAAAGAGTTAGACACGACTTAGCAACTAAACAACAACAAGCTATGTATTACATTATCCACTAAAAATGGGCAGGGTGTCTTCCAAGGTTCTTCCTTAGAGGGAGGCTGCTCTGTTTCCCTTAAACATGAAATCTCTTCAGTCCCAAAGCCCCTTGGGGGCAAGCCCAGGGCAGTCTATTCCTGTAACTGTGTGTGTGCAGGTTTAGTCATGTCCGACTATTTGCAGCTCTGAGGACTTTAAGCCACCAGGCTCCTCCATCCATGGGGTTTCCCATGCAAGAATCCTAGAGGGGGTTGCCATTTCCTTCCCAGGGGATCCTCCCAGTTCTTTACCACTGCACCAGTGGGAAAGCCCATTCCTGTAACTGGAAGGCCTGAAATCTTCAGTGGTGACTAGAAGCCCTGGGCTGGGTTGTCTGCAGAGCAGGCATGATTTAGGATTCCAGTCTTTTGGAATCCCCATTTGCCAAAGGGGAAGACCGAAGGACCTGGAAAGGCTAGTGCTGGAATATAGGCCCCTTAAGCTGTTCATGGGTCTGGGCACCCTGGGGGTCCTGAGTCTGATGACTCACAAATGCCCAGGGGCATTTCCAGAGAGAACCTTGAACAGGGCTAGTCAGAAACTTTGTCAACTTATAAACTGCCAAATTTGGCAACTTTGGTCAACTTACAAATTGAAAAGTCCTCCACTAGTTAGTTACCTGGGAATGTGTATGCCATTGCTGTTTTCAAGGAATGGCAGGATTTGAGGGAGAGGAAATAAAAAGGAAGAACTGGGTGTGTTTGATCTATATTTGTTGTTGTTCACTTGCTAAGTCATGTCTGACTCTTTGTGACTCCATGGACTGCAGCATATTACAAATAGCAAAAACACAATATCAAGAGACATTAAAAATTGGAAGTCTACATGTGAGTTATCTTAATTATAGACACACTTAAATGCAAAATGAGAAATTTTCTCTGGGACACCTAATCCTGCAACCCATCTGTCATCCATCAATTGGTCTATCAGTCCAGGTTTCCAAACTGATTTCAGATGTCAAATGAGGAGAGAGCAGGCTTGTGGTTACAGCTGTTTACTTAATTCAGTCTGAGATAGTGCCTGACCTCTAAGTTTCTCATAACAGATGACAGACTGTAAGACTGGGAATTCACATTTTGAAAGAAATATTTATACAACCAGCCATCCATTTATTGAGTTTGCAACGTTCTAACTCCCAAATAAAAGGGGCTGATCAGTAGCAAAGGGGTTCCTATCAAGTGGATGTCCAAGTCTCAAACCTGCCTGAAGATAAGAATCACCCTCTTGCCTATGTACCCTCAGGGTGGAGGGAGAGGAGGCTTGGGGTACTCCAAACTAAGCATTGTTTTTCTACGAATTCCAGGAAGGTTTTCCTAGTTTTTTTTGTTTCTTTTTAATATTTTGGCCATACTGCAAGGTTCTTAGTTCCTTGACCAGGGAGCAAACCCATGCCCCATGCATAGACAGCACGGAGTCTTAACCGCTGGATCACCAGGGAAGTGCCCTGTTTTTGTTTTTAATTGCTGTCTAGGGAAGAAGATGGGCTTAACTGGTAGCTCAGCTGGTAGAGTCCTCCTGCAATGCAGGAGACCCCAGTTCAATTCCTGGGTTCAGAAGATCAGATGGAGAAGGGATAGGCTATCCATTCCAGTATTCTTGGGCTTCCCTGGTGGCTCAGCTGGTAAAGAATCTGCCTGCAATGTGGGAGACCTGGGTTTGATCCCTGGGTTGCGGAGATACCCTGGAGAAGGGAATGGCTACCCACTTCCGTATTCTGCCCTGGAGAATTCCATGGACTGTATAGTCCATGGGTTTGCAAAGAGTCGGATGCAACTGAGCGACTTTCACTTCACTTCAGCAAAGATGACTGTGTGAATTTGGGGTCAAAAGTGAGACCACACAGTAGCCAAAAGGTGGAAGCAACCCGTGTCTGTGAACAGATGGGTAGATAAACAAAGTTGGTCTGTATATCTAATATCTAATGGAACAAGATTCCACCTTAAAAAGGAAGAAATTCCTACTTGCTACAACGTGGAGGAATCTTGAGGACATGATGCTGAATAAAACAAGCTGAAAGTAGAATCGTGGTTTGGGGGTGATAAGGAAAAGAGAATGAATGAGTCATGGGTACAGAGTTTCAGTTTTGCCAAATGAAGTGCTTTAGAAGTGGATGGTGGTAAGGGCTGTACAACAGTGTGAATGTACTTAATGTCCCTGAGCTGTACAGTTAAAAATGGTTACGATGGGAAATTACCTGGCAGTCCAGCAGTTAGGACTTTGCAATTCCACTGCAGAGGGCAGTTTCCATCCCTGGCTGGGGAACTAACATCTCACAGAATGAGTTACATTGGGAAATTTTGTTCTGTATATTTTACCAAAATTTTTTTTTTTTTTTAATGAGACCAACTATAGCTACTACAAATAGACAACCCGACAGGAGTTCTGGGGCTCTAAAAGGACTACCCTGATAGAAGACCTTTCCTAAGCTCTAAGTGGCTCTTTTCTTGCTGGCTAAGCCTTTGTTCCTAATCTCTGCCTATCTGATCTCAGGCTTGACTGTGATAGGGGGCTGGACACTCCCTTATTCCCAAGAGGAGCTTCACTTTTGGAGTGTTTACCCCAGACCCTCTCTTTAAGTAGCTACCTGTCAGTTTCCATTTCAGCTCTACCTATTTACGGGACAGCTGACCACCGACTGACATATTACCTGTATTGATTCTCTAAGAGCCGTCAAGGTGGAGGGAAAGACTATTCTAAGGCTGCCCTGAGCTCTTAGCTGAGTGGGCTCATAAATGTCCCCATTAAAGGTTTCATTCAATAACAATCTTGGCAAAAGTAAATGGACATTGGTCTCCCACCCCCACTGCTGATCCAGAGGCCATTATCAATGGGCGGAGAGCGCTGAACTGCAGCAGTATCAGTTTCCACATTTTCAAATGATTCCTCTAATGAAAAGCTGCACTCTTTTCAGGCCATGAAACAATGGAGGAAAAGTCTATTAATTTAGGTATTATACATATTAGCTTATCTATTATGGCTAGCTTATTTATTTATAGCTAATGATGCCATCAGCATTCCCGGGGTGTAACGTTCACTCCCTTATTAATTGGTTGATAAGTCTGCTAAAAACCAGACTTGCTGAAATTGCCTTGAATTGCTATCATGCAGCGCACTCTATTTTGATAGCGTACAGGATAACTGTGTGTTTTCATTTCAAACACAAACCCCCAGCCCTTATAGTCTATGTTATTCATATTTGTACACCTATGTGATCAAAGCTCATAAAGATCCATTTTCAACCATGTTTGTAGGAAATAAGCACATCACCACCCTTAACCAAATATCCTTCAATCATTGAAAGATCTTCACCACCCGACTGTGAGCTCTTTTATGGCAAGACTCTCCCTCTTTCTCACTTTCCTTTCCTTCTTCCAGTCCTTCCTTCATGAAATAAATACTCAGCACCGAATTTGGATATCTCAGCACCTGCGTGTCTTGCTCAGCAGGGACTGATGTTGGCGACAGTTTTTTTGGAGAAAAAGTACTGCCCCAGTGAGACTCATCTTTGAGGGATCTAGGGAAAGAGCTGGGACTTTGCACACTGGTGTTTTGGAAGATCAGGGCCCATAACTGGATTTACTGTTTCTGTTAGTGCAGTTCGATGAATTTTTTTTAAAAGATTTTTCTTGACATGGATCATTTTTAAAGTCTTTATTGAATTTCTTACAACATTGCTTCTATTTTATGTTTTTGATTTTCTTTCTGGACCTGAAGCATGTGGGGTCTTAGCTCCCTGACCAGGGACCAAACCTGCACCCCCTACGTTAGAAGGTGAAGTCTTAACCACTGGACCGCCAGGGAAGTCCCTGAGAGATGTTTTTAAATGTTCAGTTGCATGGCTATTCTGTGCACATGGGGAGAAATAGGAGTAATGAAAGGGGATACAATGACATGTAAGTGTCCTTTCATTAAATTCTGCCCTCCTCCCTTTTCTTTTGTTACGTGAGACATAAATGTAAAAATTTGAAAGAAATGACAAAGAAAGCCCTTAAAGTCACTTCAGAATTGTGTTCTGCTGAAACTAAACAGGGACAAGAGGTGGATGGCCAGTCAGCCGACAAATGGGGGGAGACACGAGAGAAGTAAAGTTACTTCCATTTCCAATTTACAAGCCTGACCCCTGGGGCTATTCTAACCTCCATTGGATGTGAGTCTGCATGTGAAATCCGGGTCCCTCTCCTGATCTTGGACACTCCTGTTTCCTCTGAGACCTGCCTTCTCTTCCTACTGCATACTGTCTCTGTAGTGTCCCGAACTCCCAGCAGTTGTTTAATTGGTAAGTTGTGTCCAACTCTTGTGACCCCATGGACTGTAGCTTGCTAGGCTCCTCTGTCTCTGGGATTTCCCACACGAGAATACTGGAGTGGGTTGCCATTTCCTCTTCCAGGGGATCTGCTCGACCCAGAGATCGAACCCTTATCTCTGGTGGCTCCTGCATTGGTATGCAGATTCTTTTTTTTTTTTTTTAGTATGCAGATTCTTAAATTGACATCTCCGTCCTACATTTTGACCTGACTTCCTACTACTGTATGCCATGTGCCCTGGAGGCAACTTTTTGTCAAGTGTCCAACTAAACTAAAGATCTTTCCTACAAGTCTGATAGCCCACCAGATCCCTATCTTAGGAATGGCCCCACTACCTCCTATCCAGGTTCCTACCTGGCAGTCACACCTCACCTCCAGCTCATACATTTCATCTCAGAAGCCTGAGGCCCATCATCTCCACCCCAACTGACATAATAGCTCTAACATCTATTTCTACCCCTCCAGATCCCTTCCTTCCTAGCCAGAGGCATCTTTTCAAAATACAAATCACTTCTTTGCTCGAGGCCTTTTAATAGCTTCCAAGATTATAGTCCAAAAATTTTAACCTTAACCTACAAGGTCTCCAGCCTCATTTTGAAACAATCTCCCTTAGGACTCTGCTTCAGCCACTAGCTTTCTGAAAGTCTCTTTAACAAGTCAGATTACATTCTGCCTCAGGGCCTTCACTGATTGTCTGCTTTCTGCCTGGAGCACTCCCCACCCTTCTAGAATCTACCTTTGAGTGCTGACCACCTAGATTTGGATCTAAATGCCACCATTTAACCAATTAATGTGACCTTTAGTTTCTGTAGACTATCTGTGAAATATAGGAAATAATAACATTTACCTGATTGAGTTATATAAGGATTAAGTAAAAGCATGTACCTAAGCTTGTCCTTTCTAGTAGTCATGTATGGATGTGAGAGTTGGACTATAAAGAAAGCTGAGTGCCAGAGAATTGATGCTTTTGAACTGTGGTGTTGGAGAAGACTCTTGAGAGTCCCTTGGACTGCAAGGAGATCTAACCTGTCAATTCTAAAGGAGATCAGTCCTGAGTATTCATTGGAAGGACTGATGCTGAAGCTCCAATACTTTGGCCAGCTGATGCGAAGAATTAACTCATTGGAAAAGACTCTGATGCTGTGGGAAAGACTGAAGGCAGGAGAAGGGGACAACAGAGGATGAGATGTTTGGACGGCATCACTGACAGGATGGACGTGAGTTTGGGTAAATTCCGGGAGTTGGTGATGGACAGGGAGGCTTGGCGTGCTGTGGTTCATGGGGTCGCAAAGAGTCAGACACGACTGAGCGACTGAACTGAACTGAATCTTATCCTTTAAGGCAGTTAGTATATGTTCAGTAAATGCTAAAGATAAGCATCATCGTTATTTTCTTCTGTGTTTCCAATAAACATAGTACCCTATATTTATGACAGGGTGGTTCGATATTTATTGAGTGAAAGAATGAGCACAGGAAAGATGAGATCTGGCCATCCCTTTATTGTCATTACTGTGGCTTTCCAGGTGGTGCTAGTGGTAAAGAACCTGCCTGCCAATGCAGGAGATGTTAAAATACACAGGTCTGATTCCTGGGTGGGGAAGATCCCCTGGAGGAGGCCATGGCAACCCAATCCAGTATTCTTGCCTGGAGAATCCCATGGACAGAGGAGCCTGGTGGGCTACCGTCCATAGGGTTGCAAAGACTGAACTGACTTAACCGGGGCACCTGGAACCAGAGAGTGAGAGCAGCCACCCAGGAGGTCACATACCCAGGGTATGTGACTGAATGGAGAGGGGAGGACAAGTACACAGAACCAAAAAACAAGTGGGAAAGCACAGCAGGTGTGAACACAGGAGGGAAAAGTCATGATGAACTTTCACCCTGTGATGGAAGGTGGAGAGGTGACAGCCCAGATCTGCCAGGTGAAATCTGTGGGGGAGGGGTGGGGGTTGGGTGTAGGATGGGAGTCCTGGTAGAAACATGGGATGTGTTCAAGGTAAGCTTGAAGAAGTTACACTATCCTGGGATGCTTCTGCAAGATCTCACATGGCCACCAGCAGGCTGCTTCTACACCTTGTCACTTTTATACACTCACAGCAAATTCACATGTTTGCCAGTGATCGGAGCCAATGCACATCCATTCTGCTATATATATACAGTGTATAATCTGGCACCATTCGTAGAAGACAGGCACTGGCCACTGAAAGTTTTTTTTTTTTTTAATTGGCCACACCTTGAAGGATGTGAGATTTTAATTCCCTGACCAGGAATCAAACTTGCGCCACCTACATTGGGAGTGCAGAGTTTTAACCACTGGACCACCAGGGAAGTCTCAAGCCTTTTAAAAAATGTATGTAATTCTAGGAATCCATTCTGTAGAGAATTAGAAATGCAAACATTTATGAACCAGCATGTTCTGTGCAGCAGTTTTTGACAATGAAAAACACGATAACATAAATGTCCAGTAACAGGGCTGGTGGCATGTGGATACAATGGGGTGTTGGGTGGTTCAATAAAATTGAGCTTTTTTCTCTTTTTTTTTTTTAACTGAGCTTTTTTCAAAGGATGTTTGACATTCTTTCTATAAACCTACTACATGACATTGGGCAAAGCTCACAATGTTAATGTGAAGCCAAAAAAGAACCCAAACTCTGTATAGCAGGTATGTTTCTGTACAGAGCTTACAGATGGGTAGAAACTACCATTTTCCAGAAGTTAGTAACTAGGCAGGGGGGATTATCTCAGAAGCCCTCCTAGCAGTCCTTATTTAAATTCTTTCAGGGGTGTCTTTATGTGCTGAAGCTATCCTGACTCCCAGGACTGGCTTGTCAGTCCACTGGGCTTCAGTTTCCTAGTCTGTTAAATGAAGCGGTTCAACTATTTTTATCATGGACAAGATAAACAAACATGCAAGGAAGGTGCAATCTCCCTTAACATTTGCTATTGTCAGCCCTTCCTTTTTGGGTCCTTTTGGAGAGGCGAAATTGCTGTACAAAGCTGGTAAGAATTTGAAAACTCAAGAAATAGCAGCCTCCAGTGGAGCACTAGAGGTGGAAAGAGGCTAATTATTTATTTTGGGGGTTTGGGGCACGTGGTAGATTCTGAGGAGCACATCAGTGTTCCCAGGGACCTGAGGACAGATGGCCAGGACACCATCTTCTGGCTGGGTCTCCAGGGAGCCAGTGGCCACCCTGGGTTCCACCTCTCCCTGGTTTTCTGGACTTGGATGGGGGCTGCTCTGGATCTCAGAGACCCTTCTTTCCCACCTGCAGTGGTCCCTCCCACCAGCAAATGATCACCTCGGGGTAATTTCTGGGTGTGGAAACGCCAGGAATCGATGAGGTGGAGAGCTCCAAAGGAATGGGGGAAAATTTGTTCTCGCGCTCTACCGAAACACAAAATTGGAGGACGTTTCCTTGGCCTTGTCATTTCCCATCACGTCCCAAATTCCGCAAACTGGGAGGAAAGGGGCCAGGGGCGAGAAGGGAGCGGAGGTACCCGGACCCCTGGCCAGCCGGCTCCACCCCTCCCGGGGTCCCTCCAGGGGCAGATTTTGGAAGCCTAAGTTCCCTGCCGGTGGCAGGGGCTGGAAAGGGCTGCGAAGGGGCGCCGGAGATGTTCTGCAGCCGCCCTAGCCGCCACCACTTAGAACTCCACGACCTCGAGCGAGGAAGACCGGGAGAGGATCTGAAGAGCAGAATCGAGATTTTTGAAGTAATTGTTTTCTCTTATCTTTGGAGGAAACTGATACTCCGCATCCAGCCACCTACAGGTAACCGTTTCCCAGTCTCCATCCATCCAGGTTATGTCTGTACATCGTTATTCAACAGAAACTGTTTCGTAAACTGCGCCTTCTCCACTTAGTGTATAATGAACACTGTTTACCAAAAGTATCCGTCCGTAAAAATGACTTTAAACGGGCACATTAAATTCTACTGAGAGGATGAGCCATTATTTAGAATCAATGTTGATCGTTTAAGTAGCTTCTAATTTCTCAGTATTAAAAATAGCTGCGCTGAGCATCCGTGTAGGTATTTGCCTACATGCCGGATTGTTTTACATTCGAATCAGTTCCTAGATGGGAACAAATGGACCAAACACAGGCAAGAAAATAAGGTTCAGGTGGGCACAAGTGTGCTGCAGCGGCGGAGAATGCAACAGCAGCTGGTGTTAATACTTTCCTAATTTTTTTCTCTAGCTCCCCCCCCTTTCCCCCTTCTCCTCCACCAGTAATTATTATTCCGAGCCCTCCTGGGTAAAGCGCGGCCCTGGTTTCACCTGGACTACCAGAGGTCTCCCTATCAGGGAGGACGGACCCGGCCAAGAGAGCAGGCATCTAGAGTGAGGCTGGGAGTTCTGGAAGGGAACAGGGACAGGCGGGGCTCCAGACCCAATTTATGGATGGATGTCCGTCCCAGGTGACCGGCCCCTCCCCATCCCCTGCTTGGGCGTGGCGGGGGCGGCGGGGGGTCGTGACAATGGCCTTGACGACAGGTGGCCCTCAACTGAGCCTCTGGTCATGGGGAGCCTCCGTCTCCTCCTTCTTCCTTTCTCCTCTCCCTTCCCAATCCCACACCGGACTTCCTTCCCTCTCTCCTCCACCCGCGGCTGCCGGAGCCCCCAAGCCCCGGTGAGTGGGAAGCCCAGCCGCCCGCCAGGGGCCAGAGAGGGGGCGGGCGAGCAGGCGAGGCTGGGGTCAGCGCGCATCCTGCAGTGAGAACCCGGGAGGCGAGGCGGGGCGCGGATCCTCTCCCTGCTCCACGCGCAGCCCGGGGCATCCGGGCTCCTACACCCGCATCCAGGCTCCACCCCGGCCCGCCCCCGACTCCCCTCGCCGCCTAACCCTGGAGGCTGGGCCGACTCTCTCCTAACTCTGGGGAGCCACCCAGGCGGCAGCTAGAGACCCTCCCTTTGAGGAAAGGTCTAATTCTGGGCTGTCTACTTGCACACTGAGATGAGGCGACCGGTTTCTTTTTTTTCTTTTTTAATCATAGGGTACAATTCGAGTAAGATAACCAGGCCAATTCCAAGCAGATCTAGAAGGAACGTTCCTTATGCTATGATTGATCGAATGATGTAATTGTAATTCAGGAAAGGAAGAACAATAAGAAATGTGAGCATCGCAGGGACCCCAGGCTCATCCCGGTGCAGGGCCGACCCTGGGAGAAGTCTGCACAGGCTGAATGAGGGTCCTCCTGGGGTGTTTGGGGCTCTAGGCCAGGGCATCGTCAAAAGGGCGTTGTGGGCCGGGCCGTGTGTAAGGCTCAGGTTTTCTTTTTTTCTTTCCCGGGTTCCATCCTGTTAGAGGCCTGAGTTTCCAGCATCTTACGGGGACCGCCGGCCGCGATCTGATGGCATCTCTGTCCACCTCCGTGGGTGCTGGAATCTCCCGGCTGGTTCTGGCTCCACTGGGCTGTGTGGTCCGAGCATTCGCCTCTTCTTAGGGTGAGGTTGCTGCGACTCGTTTCAGCCGCTGGCTCCTGGACACGTGGGTGTGCACAGAGTTTTCGCCCCTTCTCAACTCAGGAACTGTCTCATCCCACGTGCCTCGTAGTTCAGTGTCCCGCAGAAATGGGGGCTTTGGCGGCAGTGACTGCTCAGCACAGGAAGTTATCCAGCGCCCTGAACAAAGTTCATTGACATGGACAAAGCCTTCAGTGTGCCAGAGCTCAAAATAAGAAAATAGTAACAAACAAACAAACAAACCCTGGGAGGAAGCAACCTGTGGGGCAGAGGAAAACTTCACAGAAATCTCAGACCTCCCAAGACATACTAAAAAGGTTTTCTGGAAGGGGTGCTCTTTTTGGTTAACTTCTAATTTCAAATTTCAGTACATTATAGTCAATGACTGTGGCCTATATAAACTTCTAATTTGAGGAATTCATTGAAATTTTTACCTCCCTAATTAATACATGGATAATAATTGCAAAATATACCACGAGTGTCTGAAAAGGACGTGTAGTTTTTTGTTGGGTAAAAAATGCTTCTTTATGAATTCAAGTCTGTTAATTGGATTGTGTTACTTAATCATCTGCATGCATATTTTTTGTATGCATATGATCTGTTGATTTCTTAGTTATATGTTAAAATCTCCCGTTCCGTTGTGGGTTTGTCAATAACTTTGTCTTGCTATCAGGTTTTACTTTATTTACTTTAAATATATGTTACTAGGTACGTAAAATTGCCTGGCTGCTATTTATTCTTGGTGGATCATACCTTTTATGAATATAGAATATTCCTCTTGGCCCTTTTAGTACTTTAAGCCTTGATTGTCCTAATTTGTCTGATAATATTTATTATATCTGCTTTCTTTTTATTAGCACTTACCTGATAGATCTACTTTTTTCTATTCTTTCCTTTTTTTTTTTTGTCTTTTATTACACTCTTAATG
The DNA here is from genome assembly GCA_006410675.1 of Oreotragus oreotragus. Lineage (NCBI taxonomy): Eukaryota > Metazoa > Chordata > Mammalia > Artiodactyla > Bovidae > Oreotragus > Oreotragus oreotragus. The sequence goes on from SJYX01012331.1 coordinate 35,789, forward strand.
AGAGACGGAGAAAACAGTGAGTCTGATAATAATTTTTGCCATTTCGGTATTTCCCAAATTATGTGTGTATATATACATAGTTTTTGTCCCCTTCAGTTCAGACAACCCTGTTCTGAATTTTACTAGGAACCTCCATCCACCAAGGGAGGGGGTACTGAGGGGGTCTGAGATGCCGGACAATGTACTGGTGGCTGCTGTTGTTTCTCCAGAGGATGGGAGAGCTTGGACATCCAGAAATCTAAGACAGTTCAACTGGACTGAGCAATGCTGTGTTGATAAGCTCACTTTTACATGTTTGTTACTTTTTTCCCTTAATTTATTTGGTTGTATCAGGTCTTAGTTGCGGCATGTGGGACCCAGTTCCCTGACCAGGAATTGAACCCAAGCCTCCTGAGTTGGAAGCACCAAGTCTTAGCCACTGGACCACCAGGGCAGTCCTATATTTGTAACTATTTTTAATTTTGAGTCCCATGCTGGTTTGATTTGTAGTAACTGAAAATCGTACATGAAAAATCCACACTTGGGTGCCCTTTTATGGTTTTATAATATACAATATAGACATTGAGTGAAATCTAGACAATAATAATTAAGTTGATTAGAAATGTGTCCATAAACTGGGTAAAAAAAATTATATTCATACCTATTAGCTCAAGCTATAAATAAGATAAAACCATCTACTTCCTTTCAGTTCAGTCAAATGAAAATTTCATTTTACTTTTGGTCTATTTCTGTTAGTGTATCTTTCATACTCAGCATTGCCTTAATCCACTGGCCTGCCTTTCCACGAGATGAGTGTGGTGTTTTGATTTTATAATATGTTATATGATTTGCCATGCAGATTTTTTGGCTCACTCTCTCAAATTCCAAATTGTATTTTTTTTGCCCATTTGTCTTGGGAAGTGTCCCTTTATTCTAAACATTTTCCATTTTTAAATCACAACTCCTGTACTGAAATACATCCATTCTTCTGTCTTACTGAGCAATTTAGTTTATGGAACAATAAACTCCAGGTTATTAAAAATATTTTGCCTAAAAGACAGAGTTGCTGAACTTCCACTTGAAGTAATTTGATGGAGATCATAATGGAACCTTTTCCCCAAAAGGGCATAAGTTTTGAGAGAGTTTATCATCTTGGCCATTTTTTCATCAGTCACCTGGTACACATTTCTAGTTAGGTTTCCCTGCAATGCCTCTGAGCAAACATTGGGTTCTTATGCAAAAGGTTTCTTACAAGAGATTGATTTGTTGATTTTTAAAATGCCTCTTAAAATAAGAATTCCCATTAAATTTCATATTGGAAAAAGAAGCAATATGTATGATTGACATCACCAAGAATGTCTTATGTGTGCTACTCACATACAATCGTTTTGTAGCCATTATATTGAACATGTCTCATTTTGAGAGTATGACCTTGAGTTGTCATTGCTTTAGAAACTATGGACTGGTTAGGACATCCATTAATGTCCTCGAACAAGTGCTATAGCAGAATCCCCAAGGGAGACAGGGATTTTACTGGTCTCTAGACACAGGAATCCATTTGTTGGAGCATATGCTGAGTGTGATGAGCTGTAAAATGAACTTAATTTCTGTGCCAGACCAAACGAGGTGAAAGCCCGAGCAACTGGATAGGATGAGGTTTGCATATCCTTCAGATAAAAAAATCACTGCCTTAATTTCAGATATTGTCACATGAGGTTTTTTTGGTTTATTTGACTAGGCCACGTAGAGCGATCAAGAGGAACATGAACATAATTTAAGCAAGAGCTCAGTCTTCAGGAAGCTCTCATTGTGAAATCTTTAATTTCAGGTTACGCTTCATGCAGAGTAGTGGAAGAAAAGAGGACAATGCCTTTTCACTAAAAGCATCCTGTAAGTGAAACTGTTAATACCATTCTTGTGAGTTCTTGCAGCTGCAAATTTTAAAACAGAAAAACTGGAATTTTCTGTCTTCCAGTTGAGGGTACCTGATTATCAAAGCAGGAACTGTGTAACATTTCATTTTACATTTACTACTAGGAGTTCATTTGGAGTTTGAGAGTATTTTTCTGGCTGAGATTCTCTTTAAGTCATTTAATAGTTTTTCTGTTATTTTCCATGTCAATTATTTCTTTGCTATTGACAGTTGCTCTGCTGTTTTTAAAGACAGCACTCACTACATGAAAAGCAAAGCCCACATTTTCTACTTCCCACCCAACCCCACCCCCATTCAGTCATAATTGCTTTGTAAGCAG
>SJYX01012331.1:38064-52857 GCA_006410675.1 Oreotragus oreotragus
CCATTCAGTCATAATTGCTTTTTAAGCAGAGTATTAGCCTTACAATGCTGCCCAATATGGTAATTAGGCTTGGAGATTTTTAAGGTGTTGTATTTGAAATTTTACTTGCTTTTACAAATTGAAGAACCCACCTCTTCTTTTCTGACAGGCAAATGGTGTAGTAATTAAGAGTATGGATGTTAGAAACAGATATAATTAATTATGATTTGGGGCAACAAGCTTCTGAGATAATAATTCCTATCACACAGGCTTCTAGTGTGAATTCAATATTTTCTAAATACTTAGAACACTACTAATTCAAATACAGAAGTACTTTTTTTCACTCATTGTATGATGGATGTCAAGTCCTTTCTGAAAATACGATTATATTTTATTTCTAAAACTTGAAACACTCTGACTAAAATTTTGCCTTCAAAAAATTTGATGTGCCAGGCCCTGTTCTAAATACTTTATGGTGGCTTTTGTTATCATCTCAACCCCTTGTACAGATGAGGAAACTGAAACACAGAGAGAAGAGTAATCTGCCCAAGTTAGAGCTGCGACTCCACACAGGCATCCCACTGCAGAGTCCTTTTAATTTTTAAATTTTTTGACTAGGTAAGACATTCACAGAACTTAAAACAAAGTACATATATGGTAAATATATATGGTGAAGTATCTTTTCACTTCTCATGAGCAACCATTTTTTACCAGCTTCTGAGATGTCTTTCCAGAGTTTCTTTTCACAAATACAGATGTATGTCTTATTTCCTCTGCATTTTCTTCTATGTGAACTTTTCTTATTTATCAACATGTCTTCAAAACCTTTTCCAGTCAGAACACAGAGGTTTCTCATTCTTTTTTGGAACTGCATAGTACTCCATTGTATGGATATGCCATAGTTTATTTCGTTTATCTCCAAACAACGGACTGTTTTTTTCCGGTGTTTGCTAACGTAATTATGGCAGCAAAAGACAAGTGAATGGTCCTGCCCATCCTCCGTTTGCTTGTGTGCAAAGACAGCTGGATGCATGCCAGATGTGGTTAAATATGTGTAACACTGACAGATTTTGCCAAATTGTGGTCCAAAGAGGGGTGTGCCAGTTTACATTCCCCTCAGCAATATAAGAGGGTACCCTTTCCCTCACAGCCCTGGCAAGCTTATTACCCAATTTATGGAGTTTTGCTGTTTTGAAATCCCAGGTGACTCAGTGGGTAAAGAATCTGCCTGACGTGCAGGAGATGCAGGAGTCTTGGGTTCGATCCTTGAGTTGGGAAGATCCCCTGGAGGAAGGCATGGCAACTCACTCCAGTATTCTTACCTGCACAATCCCATGGACAGAGGAGCCTGGCAGCTACAGTCCATAGGGTCACAAAGAGTCAGGTAAGACTGAGGACTGGGAGACTAGCGCTTTCCGTAAATTAATCTTGGGAAACCATGGGTATTCCGTTCACATCTTTTTCTCCCGAGGTATGACAGCGTTTTGTTTTATATCCCTAGTATTTCATATCCCCATTGACCAAGCCCAATATATGTTTATTGAATTGCTTTGCTCAGTCACTTCAGTTGTGTCCGCCTCTGCTACCCCATGGACTGCAACCTACCAGGTTCCTCTGTCCATAGAATTTTTCAGGCAAGAAAACAGAAGTGGGTTGCCATTTCCTTCTCTAGGGTGTGTTAAATTTGATATCTAAATGTGTTCCCACAGTGTTGAGTCCAGGAATGAGTATGGAGAATAACTGAAAAATAATTGCTTGTATTTATTTTTCTGTTCTAAATATTGCTTTATTTACACAAATAATTCTTACATACATTCTCACTGAAAATTACTCAATACAGGTAAAGCAATAGTCTCCTTTGTCCTTCTCACTTCGTTACCAGCTCCCTCCTCCTTAACAGGTTAGTGTGTTTTCTCAAGAAATTTGTCAATGCATTTACGTGCATATAGAGACCCTATTGACAACATATGCTTTTATTTTGTGGAGTCATTAAAACACTTATTGGATCATGCTGCACATAATTGTGTAGCAGTTAGATTTTTCATTTTTACCATAAGTCTGGATGTACTTTTCTTGTCAGTTTCTAGAGAATTAGCATTATTTTTAACTTCTGCACAGTATCTAAGAGGGCTTCCCTGTTGGCTCAGCGGTAAAGAATCTGTCTGCATTGCAGGAGATGCCGGTTTGACCCCTGTGGGGGGAAGATCTGGAGAAGGAAACCCACTCTAGTATTCACAGCTGGAAAATTCCATGGACAGAGGAGCCTGGTGGGCTATAGTCCATGGGGTCACAAAGAGTCGGACATGACTGAGCAACTGAGCACACAGGCACTATCTAAGAATTGCTTGTATTTAAATGATCGGAGGTCTTTTTTAGCATTTAACATCCCTTTTAATGCTTCCTTTCCTTACTCTCTTGGACTGTCTATCAGGAGTGAAGCATTTGGTGACAAACGATCTGGAAGAAGCAAAGTCAAACAAAAATTGTCTTTATCCCACCGTTTAGTCTACCTAGATTTAAAATCAAATTTACCCGAAGCAGACCAAAACACCGTATTTCTAAGGCTATGAAGTAAAGTAAAAGTCGCTCACTGATTCTGTGATCCCATGGACTGCAGCCTGCCAGGCTCCTCTGTGGATAGAATTCTGCAGGGAAGAATACTGGAGTGGGTAGCCTATCCCTTCTACAGGGGATCTTCTTGACCCAAGAATCAAACCAGGGTCTCCTGTGTTGCAGGCAGATTCTTTACCATCTGAACTACCAGGGAAGCCTAAGGCTATGTTTCCCTTTTATCAGAGGTGTGACTAGAATAGAAGGAAATGCAGCATGGATGGCTGGAGTAGTCATTAAAAAGGCTCCCTTTCTGGGGCCCTAGGAAGGCTTTATGTCCTGGAGCAATGATCAGAGTTTAGTTTGGACTGAGTTAAGGGCGGCATTTTCCTTTGTCAGGCTACTGGGAAGCTCCGTAACCATGGAAGTCAAGGATGTGGAACTTAATTCCTTTAAGACCATCCAAGGTCACAGGATGTCTGAAAAGTCTTTGTGTACTGCAGGGGTGGTTACACTCCAGTTTGAAGTCTTGGCTGTGGGACAGGTCCATGGGAGGCACAATTTTCAACACCTCTGGGAATGTTAATCTCCATTTGCTTGGGTGCCACCAAGAAAGATGCTGACTCTCATTTTAAAGCTGTTAACAGCCAAGGTGCTGAGAGAAGTTCTGAAACCTGCCTAAGGTCACACATTTGCTAATGACAGAGTTTGGGATTGCCTTGATCAAGTCTAAAAGTATAAGCAGTTCCAAAAATAGATGGTTGGGAATGGGAAAGACATAAAAAACAGGAATTAAGCCGGGGGCGGGGGGGTCTTCCCTAGTGGTCCAGTGGCTAAGACTCTGAGCTCCCAATGCAGGAATCGGGCTTTGATCCCTGGTCAGGGAACTAGATCCCACATACTGCAACAAAGAGCTGGGTGCAACCAAATAAATAAAAAATAGGCATTTAAAAATAAACTAAATGTAAAAAAAGAATTAGACAAGGGTTTGTAAGCTGTGAAGGCCAGTGAAGGGTTTTAAAGCATGACTCTGGAGTGGCACTTTTGATTGCCCCTCTGGCCTTGTTGACAAAGGTCCTGAGGTGACTATCAGGCTGCAAAGTGGGGAGAACATTTGGAAGGAGGGTGGGAGTTGGTGGGCCGATCGTATTTCTGAGTTATTCTAAGGATGGTCATCTTTACCTGAAGCAGTTGTGCTTAGTGCTTTGCATCTGGGAGAGCAATGCATAGCTGTTGATAAACCCTAATGACCTATCTCAGCATCACCAGTATTTTATGAAGAGCTTTTCTGTTGCTTTTTCAAAGTGGAAAGATTATGTGTTTTTTTTTTTTTTTAATGTGGACCATTTTAAAAGTCTGTATTGAATTTGTTACAATAGTGCTTCTGTCTCATGTTTTGCTTTTTTGGCCACAGTGTATATGGAATCTTAGCTCCCTGATCAGGATTCGAACCCACATCCCCTGAATCGGAAGGTGAAGTCTTAACCACTGGACTGCCAGGGAAATCCCAGAAAGATTATGTTTTTAATATATCTTTTTTTTTCAATCTTCAGAATAGGAAGGAAGGGCCTGTCAACTTAAAAAATAGTCACAACCTAAAAATTGAGAGTTATGTCTTTGTACATATTTATATTTATTTATTTGATTACACTGAGTCTTAATTGCAGCATGCAGGATCTTTAGTTAACCCACGTGAAGACTTAGTTGTTGGATGTAAGATCTTAGTTCCCTGACCGGGGATGAAACCTTGGCCCCCTGCGTTGGGAGTGTGGAGTCTCAGCCACCGGACTACAAGGCAAGTCCGACAGTTGTTTTATGCAGTGGGAAGTTTTAGGACTTCAAGCCCTGAGATACTGCATCTCAAATAACCCTGAGAAAACTGCTGTGAGGGGGTGTGGGGTATAGGGGAGGGGAAGGTGAGGAGGGGTGTGGGGGAAAGAGGAAACAGTCACCTGAGATGGTAGAGGAGGGATCGGAGCAGAGGAGCGAGTAAAGCCTTTCTCAGAGGCTTCAGTAGGTTGTAGCCCTGCCCTTTGAAGTGGAGAAAGACCACCATCAAGCTAAGTAGTTCAACATATCAGCTCATGCAAAGAGCCGAAGTGATTTCAAAGTTCAAAGTAAAATCCATCTTATTCTTTATTAGTTCCTTTTAAAATTTTTTCGGCCATTGCTGGGTCTTCGTTGTGGTTGAAAGTCTTCTCCAGTTGTGGCCCGCAGGCTTAGTTGCCCAGTGGCATGTGGGATCTTAGTTCCCTGACCAGGGATCAAATTGGAAGGTGGATTCTTTACCCCTGGATTACCGGGGAAGTCCCTAGTCTTTTCTTTAAACTTCCGAATTTCATGTGATTTGGGGGACAATTAGAAGGTTGAAGCTAGCCCAGGCTCTAAAAGTGACTGAGGGAAATAGAACTGATGCAAAGTCACAAGCCTGTCTTGGTGGCAGGGGATGTCACATCTGCACAGATCTCTATATCCTGAAGGAGATGGGTTGACATCAGTTTGAGTTCCACAGTGGTCCTCAAAGTGGGGTTCCCTGGATCAGTTCCCTTGTCATCATGCTGTACATTTTAGAACCCCTGAATTTATTCATCTTATAACTGGAAGCTTGTCCCCTTTGATGTATATCTCCCACCAATGAACCAATGGGTTTTAAAAATGTGGTATATATACACATACGGGCTTCCCTTGTAACTCAGTTGGTAAAGAATCTACCTGCAATTCAGGAGACCCGGGTTCGATCTCTGGGTTGGTAAGATCCCTGGAGAAGGAAATGGCAACCCATTCCAGTATTCTTGCCTGGAGAATCCCAAAGACAGAGGAGCCTGGCAGGCGACAGTCTATGGGGTTGCAAGGGCCAGACATGACTTAGTGACCAAACCAACCAACCAACCAACCATATATACATGCATACAATGGGGTATCATTTGGCCATAATAAGAAGGCAATTGTGCCATTTGTAACAGCATGGATAGACCTTGAGGACACATTATGTTAAGTGAAATAAATCAGACAGAAAAAGACAAATGTTGTATGATCTTACTCATATGTGTAATGTAATAAGCTAAACTCAAAGAAACAATAGAATAGTGGTTACCAGGGGCAGTAGCACAAGTGGGGAGGGAAGTTCATTTCACTAGTTAATTTTTAATTTTTTCAATATGCCTTCTAGAAAATTCAAAATATTTCTATTGAATAGTGTTGGTGTAGGATACTGGAAGACTTGCTACCTATTTCGTCATTTTCCTGCAGAGAAGAAATGACTGCATCATCCTATTCTTTCTCTGGCCATAAGCAACTCTTATCCAATATCCTGTATTTTTAAGCAAAGTCCCCCCAGTCATGCCATCAAATACTGCTGGTGCAGCAAGCAAAGTGGTTATGATTGGAAAGTGGGTAGTCTGCATAGGACTATTATTGAATTACCATATTCCAACCTGGTTAGCATTAAAAAGTAAGATTAAACAAAAAAAGATGATTAAAAAAACCAATAGGGACTCTGTGTCTTGCAATAAAATTGCCTCCTTAGTTTGCCCTTGCACAGTTTAGCATCAGTGCCTTATTGATCAGAATTAGGAAGTTAATAAGGTTTGGGCTAATTAATCAGCTGGGTAGGGACTGGAACTGCACTGCAAGGCTTAATCAAGTCATCAAAGCTCTCAAGCCATGAAGAAGGTAATTAAAGGAAAAGGATGCCTGTTATATAGTAACAGGAGATCAGGAGAGAGCAAGAGTGAGATAGAGAACCTCCATTTTCTTTTGTACACTTTCTTGACATAAATCAGACCCAATGACCAGAGCACTGCTGCTCAGCTTCCTATCAGAGAGTTAAGTTGAATGAATGTATAAATCACCTCATTGGGTAATTTACTTGCCCTAGACCAAATGTCGATGAAACTATACTTATTTATAGCAAACTTCGTCTTTGCCAAGTTCTGCAGAAACGAATTCCTTAGGGTAACGTACGGCTATCATTAATGGCTACCGCAATTTTGATTTAGAAGCAACAAACCATTCAGTAGTTGATTATCCATCAGGTACTGAGACCTCTGCTTCCAGACATTGCGTGCCGTGGACCTCTGTACCGTGGGCCTTACAAAGTGTAGAGAGCTATTTTCCCAGGGAGATTATGTAGTATGGCAACTTGGTGATTCTCAGGGAATCTTTTCTTCCCTCTGGGTCTCCCTCAGCCTGTCCCCCACACACCTCCTTCCCCCCCATACTTCATTGTACCATTCTGAAACTCAGATGGGAAAGGAAGAAAAGCAACGTGGGGAGGATGTAGGAAGAGGGAGAACATGCAAAGGAGTGGCGGATGCCTGAAGGCCAAGGCAGAGACTCTCCTGTGTGATCTACACGTCACCCACCTGCAGACTGCATGGACTCTTGGCCTGGGGAGATGAACTGAACTCAAAAAGGAGCTGAGGTTTGCAGTCATTCAAACTGGTTCTGATCTTACAACTTAATGAGGGTATTAGCGAAAACACTGCTATTGTACATGTTGGGGACTAGCCCAGGGCCCTGAGACTCCATTCTGTTTAGGAACCAGAATTCCAATGTCTTTGTCAAGACCCAGACAGGGGGAACGGGGGAGAACAGAAGCCAGATCTCAGGGACAGAGATCTTTTTTCCTGTCTTCCTCTTTCTCTCTTGAAACTCTTCCCTTTCCTCTTTCTTTCAGGACCTCTAGCATCTGTGTGGGCTCATTGAGCTAATTAACATCTGAATGTTCCCTCTTTTTCCTGCGCCCCACCCCTCTCGCTCTCTCAAATCTCTGATTCCTTGAGTCCCTCTAGTTCTTACTGTCTTGGTAAGGTGTGAATGAGACCTATCTCTAAATTAACCCATCTATACAATGAAATGGAATTTCCCTGGGGAAATTTTGAAAATAAATAAAGGAATGAGGGAGTCCTAGACGTATAACAGATATCAAAATGTTTTATAAAACTACAAGGTGCAACAGTTTATTTAGTAATGATGGGTGAATATGTACATCAGGCAAAGAGAACAGGACATACAGAAATAGAGCAAAATTCATTTCAGAATTTAGAACAGTATAGGAGAAAAGGGGACATTTCAAATCACTGAGGTAGAATACAATTTAGTCATGAAATAATGCTGAAGAGGTACTTCCCTGGCAGTCGGTGGTTAAGACTTCAGGCTTCTAATCCAGGGGCTGTAGGTTCTATCCCTGGTTGGGGAACTAAGATCCCACATGTCATGTGGCATTGTCAAGTTCAAAAATAATGGCAATATTAATAATAATGTTGAGGTAGTTAGCATTCTTACTCCCAAATTCAATTCCAGATGGAGAAAAGCATATATAGGAAGTAATCATTGCTACTTCACTTGTAATTGAAAAATATGGGAAGTAACCTAAAATCTGTGGTAGGGTTAAATAATTTATGGTTCCTCAGGAATATTGGGCTTCCCTGGTGGCTCAGACAGTAAAAAGAATCTGCCTGGAATGTGGGAGACCCAGATTTGATCCCTGGGTCAGGAAGATCCTCTGGAGAAGGGAATGGCTACCCACTCCAGTATTGTTGCCTAGAGAATTCCCTGGACAGAGGAGCCTGGCTGACTACAGTTCACAGCATTGCAAAGAGGTGGTCACGACTGAGCAACTAACACTCACTTTTTCAGGAATATTAGGCTTGCCTGAAAGGGAAAAGGTGTGCTATAGCAAATATTACCAAGAAATATTGCTACATTTGAAAAAGAGGGTGAAGAACTGTGTCTGGCACATCTTATGTAAATATATGTATACACAACACACATATGCCTATCTGTGCAGGGAAATGTCTAGAAGGATAATTTAAGAAACAGAGTGGTGGAGATTTACTTTTCTTTACACATACCCATGTTTAAATAATTTTTTTAAAGCTAGTTTAAGAAATATGTGAAGGAGTTGAATTATTTCTAACAAATGACTTCTGGAGCAGTTTGGGAATAATGCTAAGATTTGGGATTGAGGTTAAGAACAGAGTTTGAATCCAAGGGAATCTTTGACAAACTATGTAGCTTATGGGCAAATAGCCTTCCTGAGCACAGTTTTTGTTTAATGGGAGTAATAATCCCTTTTAGGTTTATTTTGAAGGCCAAATACCTTCCTACGTCCATGTGTACAATTCATAGCATAATGCCTGACATTTAATATGTGCTGATTTAAGAGCAAATTCCCTCCATTTCAAACAACTCTTTATCTCAGGGGCCTACCACCCTCTGGATCCAATTTCAGAGAGTTCTTGCGGATAGGTTGTGAACTTTACCCTCTGAAATCAGAAAATAAAATACCAGAGTCTCTAGACCCTCCCCCAGTCACTTTCTCTCAATCTCTCTACTTCTATTTTTGCTTTTCCCTGGTCTGGTTTGAATTTCCTCTAAACACTCTAACCACTCTGCTGCCAGATCCCATTCCCCTTTGTCCTTTTGTCACATTCACCAGGAAAAACCCAAACACTGCGTACTTCCAATTCTGCCTTCTACAACCTCTCATTGGAACTAATGGAGAGAAAGTTCTTGAATACTACTCAGAGTTTGCTGTGTCCAGCCTCTTGTGAACCTTCAGCTCTGCCTGGCCACCTCTTCCCAGTTCTGGTGAGCTTGCTTTCCCACTCATCACAAGGATTATTTCAAACCTGCAAGCTTCTGAAGAGCCTTCTGATCTTTCTAATGCCATCAGCAATTTTGCCTGATCTACAATTTCGCAGGGAAAATAGAGCCATCAGAAGAGGAGAGCGCCTTGAGGGGTGGAGTTGGGGGAGGAATAAATTAGGAGTTTTTGATTAACATATACAGGCTACTATATATTGGGCTTCCCTGGTGGCTCAGACGGTAAAGAATCTGTCTGTAGTACAGGAGACCCAGGTTTAGTCCCTGGGTGGGGAAGATTCCCCTAGAGGAGGGAATGGCAACCCATTCCAGTATTCTTACCTGGAGAATTCCATGGACAGAGTTGCGTGGCGGGCTACAGTCCATGGGGTTGCAAAGAGTTGGACATGACTGACCAATTAACTTTTTCACTTTCACTGCTATATAGAAAATAGTTCAACAACGAGGACCTACTGTATAGCACAGGAAACTCTACTCAATATCTTGAGATAGCCTATAATGGGAAAGAATATGAAAAAGAATATGTATATATTAATATATACATGTATAACTGAATCTGTTTTCTGTACACTTGAAACTAAGAACATTGTGAATCAACTATACTGCAATCTTTAAAAGACTATGATATATTCAAGCTACAGAATATCCTTCAGTCATCAAAATTATCATGATGAAAAAATTGTAATATTCTCAAAAAGTAATGTTAAATAAAATAGAATATAAAACTGCAAGAAAAAAAGAAGAAGAAAAGACCTCCACGTTCTCGCCCATTCTGTGCTTAAATTACACTCTGTTCTCATCAGTCCTCCTGCCCTCAAGGAAAAGGGAATTTTTGCCCTTTGTTCTTTCAGAGTGAGTCTCAGGCTTTGGGTTAGACGTCTCTGACTCATCCCTCCTCAGAATCAGTGGCTTCTCCCTCCTTCTTCGCTTAAAACATTTTCTAGTCTCCCTATCTTAAACAACAGCAAAGACAATAAAATTGTCACCATTTTTATCACTAACCTCCTCACTGTCAACCACTCTAAACCCTCCCTCTTCACCACAAATCTCTCTCTTCTCTGCCTATCAAACCAACTCTGCCCTCCTTTTCACGATCACATGGCTTCTGTGTTTTGCGTCCATGTGTGTGTTTTATTTTACTGTTTTCTTGGCGCTGCCACCCGGCATGTAAGATCTTAGTTCCATGCTGTGAGGGCATAGGTCTCTTCCAGGCTGGGGCCATGCCTATCTTGTTCACTGTCGTTATTTACCTTTTGCCCTTGGCTCAGCATAACACTAACTGAGCCGCTTTCTAAGCACAGCACACAGCTCCTGTATCATCACAAGGCAGCCACTGCAGTTGTCCCATTTTATAGGTGAGGAAACAAAGGGAAGTCATTTGCTTATGATGGCTGCGCAGTGAACAAGGCAGGGCCAGGATCTCACCCTGTTCTGTCTGCTTCCCAAACCCATGTTCTTAACCACAGCACTCCTTTATGCAGATGGCATCACAAATCAATATTATTGGCTAAATGGTTGGCTGAATTTCTGTGGGAGTTTTCTTAGCAAGCTTCTTGTATCTCACTGGCTCAAACTTGAGCTGGTCTTATAATATAAGAATAAACAATAATTGGCTCTGTAGCCTCCATTTTGTTTTTCTCCCTAAACAATTCTCTGTGCAGTTGAATTGGTTGGGCTGGTGTAGCCAAGAAGTCATGAGTCCACTATGCTGAAAGCTCTTATGTAGGAGAAAATGGCTGGGTTGTAAACATTGTAAACATTAAACACAGCTCTTTCTTTTCTGGTCTCTGGCCTCGTGGAGAGCTTTCCTAATTTCCAAGTTTTATTGGTATGGTTCCCATTTAGATTCAACCTAATTTAAGTCTGTTTTGAATTGATAATCAAAAAATAAAATTATATGGTGATTATTTTAAACTTTTTAATGTTAATTTACTTTTTTATGTTTATATTTTTAGACAATTTTTAAAGGTTACAGTCCATTTATAGTTATTACAAACGATTGGCTATATTCCCAGTGTTGTACAATGCATCCTTGTAACCTATCTTGATGCCCAATAGTGGGTACCATCCACTTCCCCAGCCCTGTAATACTCCTCCCTCCCCACTGGTAATCCCTAATTTGTTCTCTGCATATGGGAGTCTGCTCCTTTTATACTGTTGTATTTTGTAGATTCCACATGTAAGTCATGTCATACAGTAGTCATCTTTCTCTGTCTCACTTATTTCACTTAGCACACTGCCCTCCAAATCCACCCATGTTGCTGTAACTGGCAAAATTTCTTTCTTTCTTATGGCTGAGCAGTTACCGCTGTATATAAATATCACATTTTCTTTATCATTCATTTGTTGACGGCCTCTTAGGTTGCTTCCATATCTTGGCAACTGTAAATAATGCTGGTGTGAACGATGGGGTGCATGTTTCTTTTGGAATTAGTGTTCTTATTTTTTTCAGATATATGCCCAGGAGTGGAATTTCTGGATCATATGGTAGTTCTATTTTTAGTTTGAGAAACCTCCATACTATTTGCACCAATTTATGTTCCCACCAACAGTATATCATGGTTCCCTTTTTTCTACATCCTCGCCAGCATTTGTTATTTGTGCGCCTTTTGGTGATAGCCATTCAAACTGATGTGAAGTGATTCCTCATTTTTTAAAAACTAATTAATTTATTTGGCTGTGCCAGGTCTTAGTTTCAGCCTGTGGAATCTAGTACCCTGACCAGGGGCCGAACTCAGCCCCCCTGCACTAGGAACTTGGAGTCTTAGCCACTGGACTATCAGGGAACTCCCTGTTCTCATTTTACACATGAGGAATCTGAGGGCTTTGGAGATTTTGTAACTTGCTAGGGATCACACAGTTTAGCACCTAACCATTCCACTATACCGATAACAATAGATTTATGCAATGACTCTGAAGAAAAGAGTTTAATAATGCTTAATATATTTTCTTAAAAGAACAGGGAAGTAGGTAGGACATTTTTAAAATGAGGTATAATTTATTGCCTACTATAAAATTTACCTGTGGTAAGTAGGTAAGTTAAATTATTTCTAATAAATTTAGATTTGTGCAACTAATCCCATAATTCAGTTTTAGAATATTCCCATCACCCCAAAAGTCCCCACTTACTCATCTGCAGTCAATCCCCACTCTTATTTTCAGACACAGATGATCACTAATATGCTTTCTTTCTCTATAGATTTTCCTTTTTTTAGAAATTCCGTAAAAATAGGTAGATACATATATCATACATTTGGTATCTGATTTCATTTCCTGAGTAAATGTTTTTGAGGTTCATCCATATTATTGCAAGTATCAGTGGTTTGTTCCTTTATATGATGGCGCATATTCTATGGTATAAACATACCACGAGTTAAGTTTTTGACTATCATGAACAATGCTAGTCAGAACATTCACATACAGGCAAAGGAAGTACTTTTGCAACCCTGAAATTTTAGGGAATTCAATAATCACCATGGTTTAGATCAAAACTAATAAGATTAAATTAAGCTGGCTGCTTCCAGCAGTTGAGGGGGCTGGGAGAAAAAGTATGTAAGTGAACAGGGGATGAGACAGAGAGGGCTCAGAGTAGGGGGACCTCTAAGCTCTAACACCCTTCCACTTTCCCTCACAATCCTCCCAGGTCTCTATTTCCTCTTGGCTTCACTCTTTTTTCCCCACATCTCTTCACATACCTTTATTACTCCTTTTTTTTTCTTCTTTTAAAAAATATTTTTATTTTTAATTGAAGGATAATTGCTTTATAGTATTGTGTTGGTTTCTGCCATACATTAACATGAATCAGCCACAGGTATACATATGTCCTCTCCCTCCTGAATCTCCCTCCCACCTCCCAGCCCATCCCACCCCTCTAGATTATCACAGAGTCTCCTGGCTTCACTCTTAAAAAAAAAAAAAAATCCAACTTATAACCCTTATCCCACCAGATTTATCAAAACTTTCTTGCCTCTTCAGACTACACTGAGGTGTAAGTCAGTTTACGGACACTGTACTCTAGGCCCGTGTGCTGTGCACGGCTGTGGTGCTGCCTTCCTGCCCTTGCCTGGCTGGCAGAGTGGTCCATTTCACCTACACTCAGCTTCCCTGACCACCTTTCTACTGCAGGAGAGTCAGAGACCCTTCGGATGTCTCATATGTATCTCTACCTAGCAGTTATCCTCAGCTGTCAGACATCTGTCCATCCATCAGATACAGTACCCAAGTCTATGTGTTCATACTTCCATTTCTTTTGCTGACATATCCAGTTTCTCTCGTTAGATATGAGCTTGTTGGCAGCAGAGGATTTTTGGTCTTATACATCATGTTCCTCGGTATGGGTGCTAAGTCACTTCAGTCGTGTCCAACTCTTGGCAACTCCAGGGACTGTTGTAGCCCACCAGGCTCCTCCATCCATGAGTTTCTCCAGGCAAGCACACTGGAGTGGGTTGCTGTGTCCTCCTCCAGGGTATCTTCCTGACCGAGGGATCGAACTCATGTCTCTTACATTGTCTGTATTGGCAGGCAGGTTCTTTACCACTAGCGCCACCTGGGAAGCCTGGTATGTAGCACATTAAATATTCATGAAATGCTCGTGGAAAGAACAACAAATGAATCAATAAATAATGAATGACTATTTTAGAAAGAAAGGAGAAAGGTGGCCTCACTGCAGACCCATCGAGGCAAAAAGAGAGCACACACATTAATGGGTCATAATAAGTTGTAAGATAATTCACAAATATTTGTCTTTCTTCAACAACTTATCAGAGTTTGCAAATACACCCAAGTTGTTTAGCCTAAAAAGAAAACCAGAGATTTGAGATTATCTATACGATAATCTCTCTCTTGAAAGAAAAAAAAAGTGAAAGCGTTAGTCCCTCTTTGCGATCCCATGGACTGTAACCCGCCAGGCTCTGTCCATGGGGATTCTCAAGGCAAGAATACTGGAGTGGGTAGCCATTCCCTTCTCCAGGGGATCTTCCTGACCTAAGAATCGAACCTGGGTCTCCCACATTGCAGGCAGATCCTTTACCATCTGAGCTACCAGTTCAGTTCAGTTCAGTTGCTCAGTCGTGTCCAACTCTTTGCAACCCCATAAACTGCAGCACACCAGGCCTCCATGTCCATCACCAATTCCCAGAGTTTACTTAAACTCATGTCTATGGGGTTGGTGATGCCATCCAGCCATTTCATCCTCTGTTGTCCCTTTCTCCTCCTGCCTTCAATCTTTCCCAGCATCAGGGTCTTTTTCTATGAGTCAGTTCTTGCCGAACTATTGGAGTTTTAGCTTCAACATCAGTCCTTCCAATGAACTCTCAGGACTGATCTCCTTTAGGATGGACTGGTTGGATCTCCTTGCAGTCCAAGGGACTCTCAAGAATCTTCTCCAACACCACAGTTTAAAAGCATAAATTCTTCGGCGCTCAGCTTTCTTTATAGTCCAACTCTCACATCCATACATGACTACTAGAAAAACCATAGCCTTGACTAGACAGACCTTTGTTGTCAAAAGAATGTCTCTGCTTTTTAATATGCTGTCTAGGTTGGTCATAACTTTTCTTCCAAGCAGTAAACATCTTTTAATTTCATGGGTGAAATCACCATCTGCAGTGATTTTGGAGCCCCAAAAAATAAAATCTGCCAGTTTCCACTATTTCC
>SJYX01012331.1:54279-64953 GCA_006410675.1 Oreotragus oreotragus
TCTAGTTGTGACGTGCAGGCTCTCTGCTTGCAGCTCGTGGGCTCAGTTGTCCCTTGGCACATATGATCCTAGTTCCCTGAGCAGGGATCAAACCACGTCCCTGGCGTTGGAAGGTGAATTATTAGCCACTGGACTGCCAGGAAAGTCCCTCTCATATGCTTTCTTGAGTGTGAGGAAGAAGGGTGAAATTATAAGTGGCCAGCCAAGATGGGTGCCTCACTCTGGGGTTTCTTGGACATGTGCTGTGAAGATGAACAGCTTCTATTAGGAGTCACGGCAGGAAAAAAGGACATAACTTCTCTGCTAGAAAATCATAGAGAAGGAACTTGTGAGATGTTAACTCCAGAGGCCCCTTCCCTGACTATACAGAGGCAGCCATGTCAAGGATACATAAAGAGGTGATTCTGGCTGACGCTCATTCTTGGCATGGAGAGGAAACACAGCATTCATGTTCTTTTTTCCCTGAACGTACAAAGCACTGGGCTGACTAGTAGCTGTATATTTTCTGGTCGTGAAATGAGATTTCCTAAAAGAAGGACCTGGGCTTCTTGGAAACCATTATTAAGAGGCTCACATGTCTGGTAAGATTTCTGCCTAAAATGACTGGAAGTGCTGATGCTGGAAGCTCCCATGACCTGGAAAATTCATCTGCTTTTTGCTTCCTTACAGCTCGAGTACAAAGAGCCATTGTCTACCCATTTCTCTCAAAGTTCAATTATTAGAAAATTGATCACATGTCGAAAAGTGACAGATTAATTGCCCCAGAAATCCAAATGTGTAAGAGCCTGGCATCTGCAGACCAAGTGATCTGCACATTTGGCTCAAGGTGAACTGATGAGGCTCCTACACATATATCCATTGGCTGTTTGATAACTAATGTGTATTGTGACCAGTGTGGACTTGATGGGGGAACAGTGTGATTCAAAAGTGGTAGCCAAAGGCCAGTTTGTTTTGTTTATCTATGTGTACCTTCATTCTGGCTTCCTAGGTGGCTCAGTGGTAGAGAATCTGCCTGTGAATGCAGGAGACTCGGGTTTGATCCCTCGGTGGGCAAAATCCCCTGGAGGAGGAAATGGCAACCCACTCCAGTATTCTTGCCTGGAAAATTCCATGGACAGAGGAGCCTGGCGGGCTGCAGTTCATTGGGTTGCAAAGACTCAAACACAACTGAGTAACTGAATACACATACATACACACCTTCATTTTAATGGAAAATCTTAAAAAGTCTATGTGCAATTTCTTTCCAAAATTTAATTATAAATTAATATTTTGAAAAACAGCCATTTGTTTGTATTACCATTTGAATTATGCAAAATAGATAAACAGTATATAATAATCAGAGCTAATTAAATTGCATACCCCCTCAAAAAGAGTCAGACACGACTTCACTCACTTCACTCTCAAAAGTGTCTTGNGGGGAACAGTGTGATTCAAAAGTGGTAGCCAAAGGCCAGTTTGTTTTGTTTATCTATGTGTACCTTCATTCTGGCTTCCTAGGTGGCTCAGTGGTAGAGAATCTGCCTGTGAATGCAGGAGACTCGGGTTTGATCCCTCGGTGGGCAAAATCCCCTGGAGGAGGAAATGGCAACCCACTCCAGTGTTCTTGCCTGGAAAATTCCATGGAGAGAGGAGCCTGGCGGGCTGCAGTTCATTGGGTTGCAAAGACTCAAACACAACTGAGTAACTGAACACACATACATACACATCTTCATTTTAATGGAAAATCTTAAAAAGTCTATGTGTAATTTCTTTCCAAAATTTAATTATAAATTAATATTTTGAAGAACAGCCATTTGTTTGTATTACCATTTGAATTATGCAAAATAGATAAACAGTATATAATAATCAGAGCTAATTAAATTGCATACCCCCTCGAAAAGAGTCAGACACGACTTCACTCACTTCACTCTCAAAAGTGTCTTAGTTTCTAGATGGTATGATCACTCTCTTCACTGAACACATACTTTGTGTTCAGTGTTCTTCTAAGTACGTTATATAGACTCATATATAGTCTGATCACATATATCGTAAGACCATGCCTTCAAATTTTGAAGACAATGAACCATTTGGCATTAGCTAGAATGATATTGTGCATGCTCTTAATAGACTCTTAGCATTTTCATTAGTCAGAAGTGTAATGGTGCTGGGAAAATCTAATAATAAAGGTAAGCAATGGTAATTGGTTGTTATGGATTAATCAAAGAGTATATAAAGCAGAGCATATAAATTTTGGATCTAATCATCACCGTTTGGAAGTGTTCTGTGTCCTTTCAGGGAGGATGAATGAGTACTGAGAGAAAACTGGCATTTTTTTTTTTCTCCTTAATGACACTTCTTTTCATTAAAGATGAGTTTATCACCAATGATTAGCTTCTTTCCTTTAAGCAGGCTTTATAGAATAATACAGCAAGAGAAAAAAATAGTAAAGCTAAAAATCTTATCATGATCAAGTGGAGATTATTGGGTCTTTCACATCTACTGTCTTGTATGACAAGGGTTAAGTTTTGGGTCCCTGACAAGTCATCCAATATACTAAAAACCACTGAACTGTATATCTTAAATGGACGAATTGCATGGCATATGGAAAATATATTTATCAACTTAAAGCTGCAACAAAAAAATTTAGCTCCCTGTCACACTGTAGTTTATAATCTCAAATGTGTTTATGCCCATATTGTATGAACAAAAGTATTGATAAGGACACCAGTTTTCAGTTGGTGCATTGTATACATTATTGCATGTTCTTGAATCATCCAATAATGTACACGTCATACTAAATAAAATTTGCACTATAGGGGGTCATATGACATGAGCATTTTGTGTTTTTTGAAAAGACTGAATTATGGTTCAGTAGGATTGATGATAATGTCAATGATGCCATGGTTTTGAAATGACAAATGCACCAAATGTAAAAAGTGGAATCTGGTCTAGTCACACACAAATCTATTAAATCAGAACCTCCTGGAGTTTGCATTGGAGCACTGGTAGCTTTAATAGATTCCTAGGTGCCTTCAGTGTGTCACCAAGGATGAGGGACAGGAATTGAGCTGAAATGGCTGGGTGACAGTCACCTTCTTTCAACAGGATATGCTGGAAATGCGCTTCCTCCCACAGTAAAGGTTGCTTTGCTTCTGTAAATGTACTCCTGGATATTTTTAGGTACTAAGTTTATTTATCTCATTTTATTTATTTGGCTGCATCAGGTTTTAGTTGCGGCACACAGAATCTTCAGTTTCGGCATGCAGACTCTTAGTTGAAGCACGTGGGATCTAGTTCCCCAACCAGGGATTGAACCTGGGACCCCCTTGCATTGGGAGCTCAGAGTCTTAGCCACTGGACCACCAAGGAAGTCCCTAAGTGCTAAGTTTAAATGCTCTCCAGATATACCGAGTGGAACAAAAATAAAAGGAAAACACAACTAGGGAAGCTTATTGTGTATGCTCACTCACTCAGTCGTCTCCAACTCTGTGACTCAATGAACTACAGCCCATCAGCTCCTCTGTCCATGGAATTTTTCAGGCAAGAATACTGGAGCAGGTTGCCATTTCCTCCTCCAAAGAGGAAGGATTGGAAGCATGAATTAAAACAAAAAAAAGTCAAGCTAAGGAAGAGCTAAGGAGATAAATGAGACCCAAGAGGCCCTTCGCTTGTTCTTACGCTGCTGCTGCTGCTGAGTCTCTTCAGTCGTGTCTGACTCTGTGCGACCCCATAGACGGCAGCCCGCCAGGCTCCGCCGTCCCTGGGATTCTCCAAGCAAGAACACTGGAGTGGGTTGCCATTTCCTTCTCCAATGCATGAAAATGAAAAGTGAAAATGAAGCCGCTCAGTCGTGTCCGACTCGCAGGGCTCCTCTGTCCATGGGATTTTCCAGGCAACAGTACTGGAGTGGTTTGCCATTGCCTTCTCCATTTGTACACTAAAAAGGATATTAAGAATCGAATTCAAGGGACTTTCCTGCTGATCAGTGGTTAACACTCTGCCTTCCAATGAAGGGGGCATGGATTCCATCCCTGGTTGGGAACTAAGGTTCAACATGCCTTGGGGTTGAAATTAAAAAAAATTTTTTTTTAAATAATCTAATTCAGTGGGCTTCCCTGGTTGCTCAGACAGCAAAGAATCTGCCTGCAATGTAGGAGACCCAATTTGATCCCTGGGTTGGGAAGATCCCCGGGAGAAGGGAATGGCTACCCATCCCAGGATTCTTGCCTAGAGAACAGAGGATGGACAGAGGAGCAAAACTTGAAAAAGAATCTAATTCAATACCACATTCTACATTCCTTACCTAGGAAGGTAAGGGATTAGAAGTTAAGAAGTGTCTGTATACCTGAAAGTATCACAGCACTGTTAATCAACTACACTCCAATATAAAATAAAAAATTAAAAAAAAAAAAAGAAGTTAAGCAATGTGTTCAGGACAGAATACAATTAGTTCACAACCAAATCTTGAGTAGAAGTCAGGCCCTGTCAGGGCCTGTGCATTCTGATTCTACCACAGGGTGAGAGGGGCTCCTTGCCTTCCACATCATAAACTGCTGAGATAATTTTCTATTTCCAGAAAATCTGCAAAAATAATGTTGCAGATTTTCCATTGGTGGGTTGATTCCCATCAACCATGCAGGTAGCTTTCCCTAATGTTCATCTCTTAACTAACCAAGGTACAATGAGAAAAGACAGGAAATTAACACTGGTACAATGCTTTTGAAGTGTAATTCAGTCTTGCTGGACTCTTTGCCACCGCTTGGACTGTAGCCTGCCAGGTTCCTCTGTCCAGGGAATGCTCCAGCCAAGAATGCTGGAGTGGGTTGCCATTTCCTACTCCATGTGATCTTTCCCACATCAAGTCTGGGTCTCTTGCATTGCAGGCAGATTCTTTTACGGTCTGAACCAACAGGTACAATGGTACAATGCTATATTCTTTTACAAATAAGGAAATGGAGGCCCAGAGAGGTTGAACCACTCACCCAAGCGCACACAGCCCAACAGTGGTATAATCTCATCACCTTTAAGGACCCAAGTACCCAGTTTCCTTGGTTTTATCTGAAATCCACCTTATATTAAAACGCGTTTCTAGAGTGAAGGCTGGGTGCAAGCATCACATTGTCCTGCTGACATCACAGATGCAACCAAGACATTTCATGGGCATGGTGAGACCTCCCGCCCCGCCCTCCTCTCAGAAGGGCCCTCGAGGTTGGTTTAATGCTTTGAGGCTGTTGCAGTCTTGAAATTCTCAGTAATTTTATCTTGGAACTTGTGTTTTGTTAGAGGCCGATGGTGCAATGGGGGCGATAAACCCGGCAGCTGGGTGGGGACTCCCGCCAGCGGGCAAGAGCGGGTCCCTGAGTGGTTGGGCTGGCACCCAGTGCGCATGCGCCAAGATGGGGCCAGCGCGGGGATGAGGGGCAGACCCTGGAGGCAAGGGTCACAAAGGCGAAGCCTTCAAGCCTGATTAGTGGCTGTGACCGTGGCGTCAACAGCAGAAGCTGGAGTGAGGGGGTGCCCGGTACTTCTGTCCACAGAGCCTATTCCTGTGGCACCTCGCTGGCCTGCAAACTTCAGTAAATTATTACAAAACAAAATCATACACATGGACATTACAGTAAAGCATATCAGGAGTTCCCTGAATTCTTCAGTGAATTTAGGGTCTCTGCCTTTGAAAACTGCTGTAACATTGCAGTTTTAAACCCAATGTCCTCAGGCTCAAACATAGAAATTAAATTCAAAGATTGTCATTTGATGGAAATGAACACATTCCATGTGATACTTCAGCATCACATCAGTAGAAAAGTTGTCCTAAAAAGAAAAATTATAAAAAATTGCTTGTGATTTTGCATATGCAAAGAGTGACTTTCAGTTACACCAACTGAAAATGAAAGAGCATACATTTTGAAATCAGCCTTACAGAAAAGTGAGCCAGAAAAATCTTATGATCCATCAAAATATTACATTAAGGAATTATTTACTATCTGTAAAATTAGAGCCCCAAATAATTTTTTTTTTTTGCGATTTTAAATGCGTTTTTACTTATGTATCACTGTTGGGCTTCCCTGGTGGTTCAGAAGGTAAAGCATCTGCCTGCAATGAGGGAGACCCGGGTTCCATCCCTGGGTCAAGAAGATCCCTTGGAGAAGGAAATGGCAACCCACTCCAGTATTCTTGCCTGGAGAATCCCATGGGCAGAGGAGCCTGGCGAGCTACAGTCCATGGGGTCACAAAGAGTCAAACACAACTGAGAGACTTGAGCACACATGCAAATAGTACTGACTTAAGCTTGAACTTTGAATACAGACATTGTCTGGTTAAGCAACTCTGTCACTCTGGCTTCTTAATGACCACATGGTTGTGGGCGAATGAAAGCGTTACTGAATAGAGACACAATCAGAAGGTTTGAAGGGATGGAAGGCAGCATGTGCAGAGGCTGAGTGGTAGTTATAGGGTTGGATTTAGAGAGTGACGCTGATCAAATATTATGTCTTTTCAGCATGAGAACCTGATGATCAGTTGAAATGCAATTCAGTGCTCTGAGAGTTGCTCCAATTATTGTTACCCTGTAGGAGTTGGCTTTCTAACAGATAACCATGAGAGATCTATCCAGAATCTCAAAGTCAATGTGTACGTGAGGCATTTGCCCTCATGTCTCCCTGATGGCTTTGTTTTTTTGCTGCGATTTGTAATCACTTTCTTGAGAGGATAAGCTATTATCATCCAAAGGAGTAAATGTTGACTCAGTAGTTATAGTGGGTTACAGGAAGACCCCACAAAAGATATGCCCTGTTCTAACTTCCAGAACCTGTGATTGTGACCTTATTTGGAAAACGGTCTTTGCAGATGTAAATAAGTTAAGGATCTCATAATGAGATCATCCTGGACTATCCAAAAGTGAAAGTGAAGTTGCTCAGGCATGTCCTGACTCTTTGAGACCCCATGGACAGTAGCCTACCAGCCTCCTCCCTCCATGGGATTCTCCAGGCAAGAGTACTGAAGTGGGTTGCCATTTCCTTCTCCAGGGGATCTNGGCATGTCCTGACTCTTTGAGACCCCATGGACAGTAGCCTACCAGCCTCCTCCCTCCATGGGATTCTCCAGGCAAGAGTACTGAAGTGGGTTGCCATTTCCTTCTCCAGGGGATCTTCCTGACCCGGGGATCGAACCCAGGTCTCCCGCATTCCAGGCAGATGCTTTAACCTCTGAGCCACCAGGGAAGCCCTGGACTATCCAGGTGAGGTCTAAATCCAGTGGCAAGTGTCTTCTAAGAGACAGGAGAAGGCAAAGAAGGTCAGATGAAGAAGAGGCAAAGACTGGAGTGATGTCTGGAGCCATGAGATGCTGCGAGAGACTGGGATTCTCCCCTAGATGCTTCTGAAAGAGTGCAAACCCCTTGATTTGAAACTTTTAGCCCCTAGATTTTTGAGAGAATACATTTCTTTTGCTTTAGGCCTGCCACTTTGTAGGACTTTGTTACTGCATCCTGGGAAACCAACATAGTCATCTCTCAGAGCATAGGGAAGCTGAACTTCAGTGTTCAGAAGTTCTTGTTAGGAAGATTTTTTTTTTCCTTTGTTATTTATGAAAGTGACATTTTAATTGCATCTTCCAGAACTGTCCTGTCCTGAACTGTCCTGGATCCTTGATCTTACCACCGATATTATCAAACACCCACAAACACCTCCCCCATTAGCCATTTTTTCTGAACCACTGGTCTGAGTAGGGTAGGCGCAGGTAATACCCAAAGTGGCTTATTAGTAAGACAACTGTCTAACTTAGTATTCCAACATCTGAAAACATAAATCTAATGAAGGATAATTTTTACCCAAATGAAGGATGGTAAATGGTCATAATTACGTCAGGAAGGTAATTATCACAGTAATTTTGGGGTAAAGTACTATACAGTTTCCTCAAGGTATTCAGTTTGGTTCAGTCACTCAGTCGTGTCCAACTCTTTATGACCCCATAGACTGCAGCACACCAAGCTTCCCTGTCCATCACTGACTCCCAGAGCTTATTCAAACTCACATCCGTTGAGTTGGTGATGCCTTCTAACCATCTCAACCTCTGTCATCCCCTTCTTCTCCCACCTTCAATCTTTCCCAGCATCAGGGTATTTTTCTATGAGTCAGTTCTTTGCATCAGGTGCCCAAAACATTGGAACTTCAGCTTCAGCATCAGTCCAGGGCTGATTTCCTTTAGGATGGACTGGTTGGATCTCCTTGCAGTTCAAGGGACTCTTAAAAGTTTTCTCCAACACCACAGTTCAAAAACATCAATTCTTCAGTGCTCAGCTTTCTTCACAGTCCAACTCTCACATCCATACATGACTATTGGAAAAACCATAGCTTTGACTAGATGGACCTTTGTTGGCAAAGGAATGTCTCTGGTTTTTAATATGCTCTCTAGGTTGGTCATAGTTTTTCTTCCAAGGAGTAGGTCCTTTAATTTCATGGCTGCAGTCACCATCTGCAGTGATTTTGGAGCCCAAACAAATAAAGTCTCTCAATGTTTCCATTGTTTAACCCCCATCTATTTGCCATGAAGTGATGGGACCAGATGCCATGATCTTAGTTTTCTGAATGTTGAGTTTTAAGCCAACTTTTTCACTCTCCTCTTTCACTTTCATCAAGAGACTCTTGAGTTCTTCTTCACTTTCTGCCATAAGGGTGGTGTCATCTGCATATCTAAGATTATTGCTGTTTCTCCTGGCAATCTTAATTCCAACTTGTGCTTCATCCAGCCCAGCATTCCGAACGATGTACTCTGCATATAAGTTAAATAAGCAGGGTGATAATATACAGCCTTGACGTACTCCTTTCCCGATTTGGAACCAGTCTGTTGTTCCATGTCCAGTTCTAACTATTGCTTCTTGGCCTGCACACAGATTTCTCAGGAGGCAGATCAGGTGTTCTGGTATTCCCATCTCTTGAAGAATTTTCCACAATTTGTTGTGATCCACACAGTCAAAGGCTTTGGTGTACTAAATAAAGCAGGAGTAGATGTTTTTCTGGAACTCTCTTGCTTTTTTGATGATCCAACAAACAGATGTTGGCAATTTGATCTCTGGTTCCTCTGCCTTTTCTAAATCCAGCTTGAACATCTGGAAGTTCTGGGTTCAAATACTGCTGAAGCATGGTTTGGAGAATTTTGAGCATTACTTTACTAGCGTGTGAGATGAGTACAATTGTTTGGTAGTTTGAGCATTCTTTGCCACTTCCTTTCTTTGGGATTGGAATGAAAACTGACCTTTTCCAGTCCTGTGGCCACTGCTGAGTTTTCCAAATTTGCTGGCATATTGAGTGCAGCACTTTCACAGCATCATCATGTAAGATTTGAAATAGCTCAACTGGAATTCCATCACCTCCACTAGCTTTGTTCGTAGTGATGCTTCCTAAGGCCCACGTGACTTCTCATTCCAGGATGTCTGGCTCTTGGTGAGTGATCACAGCATCGTGGTTATCTGGGTCATGAAGATTATTTTTGTATAGCTCTTCTGTTTATTCTTGCCACCTCTTCTTAATATCTTCTATTACCACCACCCAGGCTTGGAGCTGGTTAAGAGAAGAAAATATACTTTCTCCTAACACTATGAGCTAGTTTGCTTTTATATTTTCCTTTAAAAGTAAAAAAAAAAAAAAAAAGATTATTACTTAAGCAATGAAATTCTCTGTTCTTTTTTAAAGAAGAATCTATGAGAGCTGAGCATCTTTAGAGCAAATCATTCATTTTCCTTACTAGTGTTTTCACTTCAGATTTACCTAGGGTAGTGTCTTTGTTATCAGAATCCTGAAGGTGACTCCTTAAGTCTCTTTCAGGACATTTCTCTTTCTGATTGCATCTCATTCTCTACGTGATACCTTCATTTAATAAGACAATTTCTCCTCCGATTGAAAAGAAACCATTTTTGAGCAGTTCCAAGGAATAACCAGATGATCTGTTCTGATTGGTTTATAAAGACAATTTACTTTCAAGTAAGTTACAGATGTAACTTTATCTTTAGTCTATATTCCTCCTTTACTCCTCAGAGAGAAGAGAAAGCAGTTCAAAATCAAAAGCACTTTACCAAAAAAAAAAAAAAAATCTATTTGCTTAATTGATACTTTTAGAAGAAGTTTTAAAGTTCTCTCAATGCAGTTTTCCCCCATTTGATTTATAAATTAATGTGGGTTATTGAGAAATGCTACATAATTCCACTAAAAGTGGGTTTGAAGCTTAGAGCCTGCAATCACATCACCCATGTGGAAAGTGAAGTGTTTTCAGTTGAGTGACATTTCGTGACAGCCTCAGAAGAAAAAGAATCTTTCATTGATTTTTAAAAAATTGTAACTTTCAGTTACATTCTAAAACAACACAGCTAGATTCATGAATACTAGCTTTTAAAATATCTTGCATTTCATATGATAAAAGTTCTAAAACCTACATCTATGTTAAAGAACTTATCCTCTAAATTGTTAACTGGACTGTAGCCCACCAAGCTCCTCCGTCCATGGGATTCTCCAGGCAAGAATACTGGAGTGGGTTGCCATTTCCTTCTCCAGGGGATCTTCCTGACCCAAGGATCGAACCCAGGTCTCCCACATTGCAGGCAGACGCTTTAACCCCTGCGCCACCAGGGAACCCTAACTAGTAGGATTACCTAAATATATTTTTAAGAAATAGTCATTGTCACTTCTATTTAATTCTTTTTTA
>SJYX01012331.1:65544-80688 GCA_006410675.1 Oreotragus oreotragus
TTTTTTTTGCTTTGGCTCCATCTCTTCATTCTTTCTGGAGTGATTTCTTCACTCTTCTCCAATAGGACATTGGGCACCTACCGACCTGGGGAGTTCATCTTTCAGTGTCCTATCGTTTTGCCTTTTCCTACTGTTCCTGGGGGTTCTCAAGGCAAGAATACTGAAGTGTTTGCCATTCCTTTCTCCAGTGGACCATGTTTTGTCAGAACTCTCCACCATGACCCATCCGTCTTGAGTAACCCTACACGGCATGGCTCACAGTTTCATTGAGTTAGACAAGGCTGTGATCCAAGTGATCAGTTTGGTTAGTTTTCTGTAATTGTGATTTCCATTCTCCTTGCTCCTTGGAAGAAAAGCTATGACAAACCTAGATGTATATTAAAAAGCAGAGACATTACTTTACTGACAAAGTTCTGTATAATCAAAGCTGTGGTTTTTCCAGTAGTCGTGTATCGATGTGAGAGATGGATCATAAAGAAAGCTGAGTGCCAAAGAACTGATACTTTTAAACTGTGGTGTTGAAGAAGACTCTTGAGAGTCCCTTGGACTGCAAGGAGAGCCAACCAGTCCATCCTAATTGGGCTCTAGTTTTTCTAGAAGAATGATGCTCCATTATATTATATATTCAGTTCGGGGAAAATCCCTAAACCGACTTTTTTGTCTTTGGATTAAGAAATATAATTACAGGGAATTCCCTGGCAGTCCAATGGTTAGGACTCTTAGCTTCCACTGCTGGAGCTGGGTTCAATTCTTGGTCGGGAAACTAAGATCTCATAATCTCTGCAGCATGATCAAAGAAAAAAAGAAAGAAAGAAAAAGAAAAAGAAATTACACAGATTAGAAAAAAATATAATTTTTAATAATCCCATAATATAGTAGATCATTTGGATGACTTCATAACCACAAAAAGAAAATTGTTGCAGGCGAGCTTATGATTTCTTTCTCCTGGTTGACATAGCAACAAGCTGGAAAATGAATACATTTAGGAAAAGAGCACTGAGGAGAGATCATAGTGGGTCTCAGATTTCTTTTATATTTTCTTTTCTTTTTCCAAAAGATCAGTAGTGACTCCCTCTTGTTACATCGATGGAAAACTCACTTAACAAGCCACTTTTCAGTTAAGAGTGAACTCACAAATCCCTTGACAGCTTCAAGCTATTGCATAACATGTTTAATGACTTCAGATTCACTCCCATTGCTTCATAGATAACTGATCTATAGCTCTTTACTCTTTTTTCTGTTCGATACACACATGCATTTCTCATCACGCTGTCTCATGGAGCAGGTTCATCAGGAAGGATTGCTTTGGAACTGTAGGAAGCAGTTCAAAACCTGTTTCAGAATACCCTCCCACACTTTTTTTTGTGTGTGTGCAGCATGTGGGATCTTTGTTCCCCGAGCAGGGATTGAACCTATGTCCCCTGCAGTGGAAGCATGCAGATTTCTTGTTATTGGTTGTAACTTTTTGTATTGAGGTACAGCCAAATAACAATGTTGTGAGTTTTAGGTGAACATAGAAGGGTCTCAGCCACATACGTACACGTATCTATTCTTCCCTAAATTCCCTTCCCATCCAGGCTGCCACGTAACATTGAGTAGGGTTCCATTGAAAGCATGGAGTCTTAACCACTGGACCACCAGGGAATGCTTTGGAACTGTAAGAAGCAGTTCAAAACCTGTTTCAGAATACCCTCCCACACTTTTTTGTGTGTGTTCAGCATGTGGGATCTTTGTTCCCCGAGCAGGGATTGAACCTATGTCCCCTGCAGTGGAAGCATGCAGATTTCTTGTTATTGGCTGTAACTTTTTGTATTGAGGTACAGCCAAATAACAATGTTGTGAGTTTTAGGTGAACATAGAAGGGTCTCAGCCACATACGTACACGTATCTATTCTTCCCTAAATTCCCTTCCCATCCAGGCTGCCACGTAACATTGAGTAGGGTTCCATTGAAAGCATGGAGTCTTAACCACTGGACCACCAGGGAAGTCCCTGTTTTAACAGTTTTCAATGACAGTTGTGTATCAGTTCAGTCACTCAATCGTGTCGGACTCTTTGTGACCCCATGGACTGCAGCATGCCAGGCCTCCCTGTCCATCACCAACTCCCAGAGCTTGCTCAAACTCATGCCCATCGAGTTGGTGATGCCATCCAACCATCTCATCCTCTGTCGTCCCCTTCTCCTGCACTCAATCTTTCCCAGCATCAGGGTCTTTTCAAATGAGTCAGCTCTTCGTATCAGGTGGCCAAAGTATCAAAGTTTCACCTTCAACATCAGTCCTTCCAATGAACCCCCAGGACTGATCTCCTTTAGAATGGACTGGTTGGATCTCCTTGCAGTCCAAGGAACACTCAAGAGCCTTCTCCAACACCACAGTTCAAAAGCATCTGTGAGAGAGTTGTGTATAAGATTATTCCCGCATCTTTTCAATTGTTTCTTCCTTGGCGGTGCCCTCTACTTTTCCTGGCTTGATGTGGCTTTATGTTCAAGGAGCTTTTGGGGGTCTTTGCCCAGGTGTAGTGGAGTGATGTTAACCACCTGCTGTGTGAAAGCACTCCCCTGCACCCATGGACAGCTGTGCCTGTAGCATTTCCTGCAGCACTTGTTCTGGATAGATGATTTATTTCTGTAACCCTGCACTACTCTGCCAATTTGCTGCCCTCTGTAGAGCCTTTGCCCAACCTGAACTTAATCTCCTTCCCATTGGGCGTGGGTCAAACATTATGCCTGTCTCAGCTCTTTGGAAGGACGGAAAGACAATCTTCTTTAAAATGCCTGTTTAACGTTCTTGCTTTCTCAGAAGCAATGAAGGGATTCAGACTCACTTTGGCCACTAATGCTTCAGCGATGACCACAAAAGGAAAGCACTGAAAAGACTTTTTAATGACTTTCCAGCATAGCACAAATTCTTACAACTTTCCCAGGTGTTGGTATATAACTTGTTCTTTGTTTTGCTATTTTTACAAAACCTGCCCCATGCCCTCTGACCTTACGCCTGCCACTTTCTCCCACTCTCACCCTGGGTCATCCTGACTTCTGGCTATTATTCCTTAAGCATCAGGGCAGCCCCTCCCCAAGCCTGCAGACGCTGCTCGGACCTTCACCTGAATGTCCTTCCTCTGGCATCCCCAAGGATATTTGCATAAAAATGTAATAATTAGATTTTTAGAGCTCCTTCTCAGAACATCCCTCTACATCTGCTACTGCTGCTAAGTCACTTCAGTCGTGTCCGACTCTGTGAGCAAAAACGCCAGTATTCGTTTATGTATGCTCAGTTGTGTTCGATTCTGCGACCCCATGGACTGTAGCCCACCAGGCTTCTCTGTCCCTGGAATTTTTCAGGCAAGAATACTAGAGTGGGCTGCCATTTCCTACTCCAAAGACTCTTTCTGACCAGGGATCAAACCCATGTCTCCTGCATCTCTTGCACTGGCAGGCAGATTCTTTGCCACTGAACAACCTGGGAAGCCCAAGATCACCAGCACTAGGCCCAAAAGGTATGGTCTCCATTCGCTATTTTCAGAAGCTCTGGCGATGAAGAAAATGTCAGACAGTCAGATCAGAACTGGGAGTCTCCGAATATTTCGGAAAATTCTCTAAATGGATCCTATTTCTCTGAACCAGCCTCTGGCTATTTGTTAGGGGCATTGAGTTGGAGTTTGGGTCTCTAACAAGTGCCAGGAGAGCAGACCTCATGAGTGGGTGTGATTAGCAGCAGAGTCATTGGGTTTAAGGTCATTCAAGCAGTTGAAGGAACTCAGAGCTTCTCATTTCATGGAGATGCAGACCCAGTCCTGGAGGGAAGATCACTCCCTCCCCTGAGAGGATGCAGAGAAAGCCAGCGGGGCCAAAGCTGCATTTTTCTCGTGAAAAACATTCTGGATCTGCTACAGCCAGTGGGAGAATTTAGCTTCATGATTCTATAATGTAAAGAAAGGTCAGATAATTTTAGCCTGGAAAATTTTAAGCTGGATGTTTTAACACCTCCTGTGCCTATTACAGAAAGTATAGAAAAAGTACCCACTGAACATCTGATTTAGGCAGGCAGTGCATCTAAGGGGCAAAGCCCCCCTTAATTAACTAACTCCCAAGTCTAAACCAGGATCTGTTGTTGTTCAGTAGCTCAGTCATGTCTGACTCTTTGTGATCTCAGGTACTGCTTCACACCAGGCTTCCCTGTCCTTCATTATCTCCCAGAGTTTGCTCAAACTCATGTCCACTGAGTCAACAATGCCATCTAACCATCTCATCCTCTGTCGCCCCCTTCTTTTCCTGCCCTCAATCTTTCCCTGCATCAGGGTCTTTTCCAACGAGTTGGCTCTTGGTGACTTCCAATGAGGTAGCCAGAATATTGGAGCTTCAGCTTCAGCATCAGTCCTTCCAATGAACCTAGGTTAGTGATTTCCAATTTTTTGAATTATACAATCTAATCAGTAAAAGCTTTTTGACAAGCACCATTAAAATGTTTACGCATATATATATAGTTACCTGACCAGGGATTGAACCTGGGCTCTGGAAGTGAGAGTACCAAGTCGAAACCACTGGACTGCCAAGGAATTTTCTAAAATGCTTGTATTTTTATTTTAGAAATTATATTTAATTGTTGTTATTCAATTGCTAAGTCATGTCCGACTCTGCAGTCCCATGGACTGCAGCACGCCAAGCTTCCTTGTCCTTCACTATCTCCTGGAGTTTGCTCAGACTCATGTCCATTGAGTCAGTGATGTCTTCCAAGGTTACTACAAGATAATGGGTATAATTCCCTGTGCTATACAGTGTATCCTTGATGCTTATCTATGTTATATGTAGTCGTTTTTATCCATTAATCCAATGTCACTAATTTGTCCCTCCACCCTTCCCTCTCCTCTAGAAAATAATCTTTTTTTTAATGAAAGAAATACCAATAAGTGCATCAGTGAGACACATTTATGGAGTGACTCCTTCCAAAGAGAGATTCTTTACCCACTGGGATTGAGGCTTATTAACCTTGGCCTAATTGTGGTCTTGAGCTGTCACTCATTTATTATTTATCTTCATACCCTCTAACCTGGTTCCCTATCCAATTTAAACAAACAAGACAGCCCTAAAGGGTTCTCTTAAACAGCCTAAAATATAGGCACTCTTCTACTTGGGCATCGGCCCTAGGTCCTGTCTGTGCCCTAAGCTAATTTATGAAGGAGCAGAATTTTTGAGATAGAAAAGACTTAATTCTTGCATATTTAAGCTACTGAAAGAAACTGAGGGGTATAACTGTCAGCAGAGGACTAGGGTCTTCCTGGGCTGATTTTTTTTTTTTTTTTGGACCCTGTCATGTGGATTGTGGGATCTTAGTTCCCTGTTCAAGGATGGAGAAGTCATAACCATTGGACCACCAGAGGATTCCCAGGGTTGTTCCCCCGAACCCGCCCCATGCTCACCGGCATGGTTCCCAGCGTCCACGTGGAAAACAGTCCAATGTAGACACACAGAGCGAATGTACAACTAAATGTACTAGGCTGCTTGCCCCCAGTCCTCCAAATTATGGATCCTGATTTAAGAAAATCCTACTGAGGAAGTGGTCAATTACACACTACTTTCCTTGTCTCCTTGCCTGGAAGACATCTCACTTCCTAAACAAAGTCTAACCAATGTCTGATTTCCATGTTTCCTTTATCGCCTCACCTGGGGCCATTTGCCCAGGTGGACATGCTCTCCTGATAAGGGTTTCCTTCTTCTAAGTCACTTCAGTCGTGTCTGACTCTGTGCGACCCCATAGACGGCAGTCCACCAGGCTCCTCTGTCCCTGGTAGACGGCAGCCCACTAGGCTCCTCTGTCCCTGGGATTCTCCAGGCAAGAATACTGGAGTGGGTTGCCATTTCCTTCTCCAATGCATGAAAGTGAAAAGTGAAAGTGAAGTTGCTCAGTCGTGCCCGACTCTTAGCGACCCCATGGACTGTAGCCTACCAGGCTCCTCTGTCCATGGGATTTTCCAGGCAACAGTACTGGAGTGGGTTGCCATTGCCTTCTCCAAGGGTTTCCTTACTGATGGCATATATACTCTCTTCAGCTTTCTCCATCTGCAGTTCAGGTTCTAATCCTCACCGTTTCCACAGCAATCTCACTTCTGTTCTCTGTCCTTATTTCAAAATACTGTTCCACTCAAGCAACACATGAAAAACCGGTCCTGGAAGGTAATCTTAGAGACTAAGCTCAACCCAGGGCTCCCCAGATGTGCCACAGGAGAAAAAGTAAACCCCCTCTGCTGATTACAGCAGATGCTCAGACCCCAGAGCAGAATGAATCTCCCCTGGATGAATCTGCAGGGAAGGTTCCAGAAATCTTCAGTTTAATCAAGGCCCTGGGTGATTTTTTTTTTTTTTAACCAGGATAGTTTGGGAAGGGCTTCCTTGGTGGCTCGGTGGGTAAAGAATTCAGCTGCAATGCAGGAGACACAGGAGATGCGGGTTCAATCCCTGGGTTGGGAAGATCCCCTGGAGGAGGGAATGGCAACCCACTCCAGTATTCTTGCCTGAAAAATCCCATGGACAGAGGAGCCTGATGGGCCACAGTCCATGAGGTGGTAAAGAGTTAGACAGGGCTGAATGATTAAGCACAGGGCACACACAGTTTGGGAAACAGACAGGGAATCCAGGGCTTCTCAAACTTGGGCCTGCCTCAGACTCGCGTGTGAAGGTTTGTTAAACCATGGGTGGCTGAGACCACTCCCCAGAGTTCACGTTTCAGAAAATCTTGGGTGGAGCCTGATTATTTGCATTTTTAATCGGATCCCAGAAGCTGCCAGCGACTTGGGCCGCTGGTCTGAGAACTCCCACCCTGGCAACCTCTGATTCTAGTTCCAGTGGCTTCTTGGAAACTGTATTCACTACATGTGAAGGGATTAGCCGTCACGATTGATAAGCTAAGGATGGAGCCACATCTGTACCAAAAAAGAGACCCAGACTTCTCAATTAAACGTACTAACTGAGGATCACTTACTAGAGAGCCAACAGCGGCCCCAACCCCAGATCTGAATCCCCGGAATGCCTCTTAATTGCGCTTTTTCTTAAGCACCAGAATTACCGAAAAAAATAAGCCAATTTCTTAGTTTTCGAAGTTTTGTTTCATTGCATTTTTGCTTTCAATTCTTTTTTTCCCCATCACATCATCAGAACGACTTAGGAAGTTTTTGTGTCCCAGCCAGAGAACCTGTGTACGCTGGGGAACGGGTCTGGTCTCTCAGACTCGCGTGTGAGGGTTTGTTAAACCATGGGTGGCTGAGACCACTCCCCAGAGTTCACGTTTCAGAAAATCTTGGGTGGAGCCTGATTATTTGCATTTTTAATCGGATCCCAGAAGCTGCCAGCGACTTGGGCCACTGGTCTGAGAACTCCCACCCTGGCAACCTCTGATTCTAGTTCCAGTGGCTTCTTGGAAACTGTATTCACTACATGTGAAGGGATTAGCCGTCACGATTGATAAGCTAAGGATGGAGCCACATCTGTACCAAAAAAGAGACCCAGACTTCTCAATTAAACG
This sequence comes from Oreotragus oreotragus, assembly GCA_006410675.1. NCBI lineage: Eukaryota > Metazoa > Chordata > Mammalia > Artiodactyla > Bovidae > Oreotragus > Oreotragus oreotragus. Next base: position 73,061 of record SJYX01012331.1, read on the forward strand.
TACTAACTGAGGATCACTTACTAGAGAGCCAACAGCGGCCCCAACCCCAGATCTGAATCCCCGGAATGCCTCTTAATTGCGCTTTTTCTTAAGCACCAGAATTACCGAAAAAAATAAGCCAATTTCTTAGTTTTCGAAGTTTTGTTTCATTGCATTTTTGCTTTCAATTCTTTTTTTCCCCATCACATCATCAGAACGACTTAGGAAGTTTTTGTGTCCCAGCCAGAGAACCTGTGTACGCTGGGGAACGGGTCTGGTCAGGCTGATTCCAGTACAGCGCTGAGCCTGTCTCCGTAGGTTCGTAGGAGGTTCGTAGCAGGCGGCAGAGATGGTACAGGAACCGCGTGAGTGCCTGGAACAGGTTGCAGCAGCCGGCATTTTGCAGATCAATTAGGCACGGATGCGGGTGCTCCTGTAAGTAGGTCCTCGGGGAGAGACTAAAAAGGGATACGATACTTAGGCTGGGCTGATTTGCAGACATTATGAGCGTTAATAAAACTCATTACGTCGTAGCGTCTTAGCTTCTTCCTGGCAAGGGACAAAACGCTCACTTACTTTAACACAGTACTGTGTGTGTGTGTGTGCGCGCGCTTAAAAAAAAAAAAATTCACGGAGAGAAATGCAGAATGAAAAAAAACTGTTTATGAACGTTTATCAGCAATTTGTTTATGGGATCCTACAGTTTCTATTATGACAATGATGCTTTAAAAAAAATTTTTTTGGGGTGTAATTGCTTTGGGCTTTCCAGGTGGCTCAGTGGTAAAGAACCAGCCTGCCAATGCAGGAGATGTAGGTTTGATCCCTGCGTAGGGAAGATCTCCTGGAGAAGGAAGTGTCAACCCACTCTAGTATTCTTGCCTGGAAAATTCCATGGACAGAGGAGTCTGGCCGAGTCCATTGGGTTGCAAAGAGTCCGACTGGACTTAGCGACTAAACAACAACATAGTTGCTTTACACTGATGTTTAGTTTTCTGCTATACAACAAAGTGAATCAGCTCTCCGTATATGTGGATCTTCTTTTTTGGATTTCCTTCCCATTTTAGTCACTGCAGAGCACTGAGTAGAGTTCCCTCTGCTATACAGTAGTTTCTCATTAGTTATCTATTTTACATATAATATCAATCGTGTATATATGTCAGTCTCAATATCCTAATTCATCTCATCCCATTGCTACTTTTTATATCTGGCTTCTTGGAATATAACCATCAGCAAGAGCATGGATGGGAATCTAGTATGCATTTATGGACAAACATTTCCACTTGTTCCCACACACTCAGGAAGAGCCGGGTCAGGTTGACAGGTCTGATACAGGAAGCAGCGTTTGTGAAAATGAATTATTTTTTCACGGTGTGAAGTGTGCACATGTAACATGAAGAAAAAAGTTTAGCCCAAAGGAAAAGACTAGTATTCTTTTCAGGATCTTTTCTTTAGGCGGGAAAATTCAAACTCATTTCATAGAGGGGAAAATGAGCACTGGAGATTCATCTTAATTGATGGTACACATTGAGTGGTGTTTCCCATACTTTCTAAAGCCTTTGTGTAAATATGGTGTAATAGTCGAAACAGGAAATTAGATGTTAATTAAAGTCACAAGTAACTAGACACAGGCAATCAGAAAAAAAATTATGTAATCAAGTCACAGTTCTGTTTTCAAAACTAGTTCTCCTTTATGTCTTCTTTGAAGTTTTACAGACTTGGTTTTTATCCATTGAGGAGAGAAGGGAGTGTTAACATTCAGCTTTGTACATTGTGCAGTAAAAAAAAAAAAAACTCAGAAAGGATACTTCTGACAAGCACAACATTTGGAGGAGTCTGGAGAGAAGAAGTTGGAAAAATGAGATACCCGGGAAGGCGTACTTCAGAGAAATTTTGAAAGGGACAAATAGTAGCTACAAATTTCGCAGACTAGATGTATTGAAAGAGAACCTGCACCCTGCATACATTCCATTTGCTTTCTCAAAAGAAATGGTGAAGGTCAACATTTTGTCCAAAAAAATTTTTTTAATTTAAAAATTCTTGTTTTGTATAGTTACAGAAGTACTGTGTGCTCATCAAACAAAGCTCATATATTACAGAAGCATGTGTGAAATATTTTGAACCCACCGCCTCAATCCTGTTTTTAGTCCCATAATTACTAGCACTCCCATTTTAATCAGAAAACTGGGGTAGGTTATGAATAAAAGAATAAAAGACATAAATTTCCTGGAGAATTAATTGTGAATGGTAACTGCTGACTCTTGCGTTCCCAGCATACTTTCCCCTGATAAAAATGGTTATTTTATAACTGTTTTCTTAACCTGCATCAGCTAAAGAATAAAATTTGATGTTAGATTTTGGCAATCAACAGATTCTGTCAGTTAATCATTCTTTTAGAGGATGAATTATTGCAGACAAACGCTTCACTTTTCCTTTGTGGTCCTATTAATCCATTCATTGATGAATGTCTCATGAAAAAATAAAAAGGTCACGATAGACGTTAGGGCTTATAGACCCTCTTGGTTAATAATCTACAGATTGGACTATGTGTTCCTTTAGCAAAGACCTGGCCCAAACACCATGACCTAATAGATCTATTTAGTGTGTGTGAAAATAATTGCAGTGCCTGCCGTGAGGTTAGTAGCAATGAGTGACAGTGATGTTTTTTGTTTTTTAGGTAAGTTTTAAAAGACTTTTAGGAGTTTTCAGAGTTTTTCATTTAACTGTGTAAAGGTGTTGCAGGGACTCGTGACTGACTTTTGTTCCTCATGTTCGTGGGGTCTCTATTTAGGTTAAAAAGAAGCACTTAGCCCATCTTCTTAACAATCAAAGGTAGTCATGCTCTAATACCTTAACCCCGCAGAGCTATTGTCTGCTTGCAAGTATATTCTATAGGCTTTGCATTCAAGATTGATCTATGCAAATAAGAAAATCTTTTGTTAAGTAAATTTAGGAATGCAAATAAATATGCAAGAAAAAGAAGCAATTAAAAAATCTTTAAGCTACGTTATTAGTCATTCAAGTAGTAAAGCCACTGAAGAAAAAAAAATAGAAATTATGTGGGGTTGTAAATGTTTATTACGAGTTGCAATATAGTCTCTAGTTCAAATAGCACTGTGAAACAAGCTAGCGAATATTACACAGAAGAAACAGACTCACTGAGGTAGAGGACTAACTAGTGGTCACCAGTGAAGAGCGGGTAGGGGGAAGGGCAAAATAGAGGAAGGGGATTAGGAGTACGAACTACGATAAATGAAGTAAATAAGCTACAAGGGTCTATTGTACAGCATAGGGAATATAACCAATATTTTATAATAACTATAAATGGAGTATAATCTTTAAAACCTGTGGATCACTATGCTGGATACCTGAAACTTATGTGATATTGTATATCAATGGAAAAAACCTCTCAGTTTTAAGAAATGAGGGTAAATCTAGATTTAAAAAATAGCACCGTGAGACACCAGATTGTGCCATTTGTGGATTTGACTGGGAGCAGTTAAGTGAAACATTTAGGTAATTTACTCTTCATCTAATGTTAAGACATACTAATTATGGTGTGCCAGATATAGTCTAATCATTCAGTTTACTTTTTTGTTACTTTATGTAGAGAGGCAAGATAAACATCAAATAATGTCCTAAATTTACAGAGAAGTTTTCTTTCTATTTATGTTTTTTTTTTTTTTTTGGCCACGATGCACTCCTTGTGGGATCTTAGTTCCCTGATCAGGGATTGAACCCCCTGGTCCAAGGCAATGAAACTATCAAGTCCTAACCACTGGCCCTTCAGGGAACTCCCTCTCCTTATGTCCTTTTGTCAATCATTTATTAAAACCATGAAACAGTGGTTTCAGGAAATCTGTATCAGGAAATCTCAATGACATTTTACTTGTATAGAAATTTTCTAATGGGCAAGAGGAGGAGGTGGGGGACACAGAAAGCAGGCTTTGTCATTTCTTTCATAGCCTTGTGCTTTGCCATGGCCTTCTTCCCATCCCCCCTCATGCTCACACTGTTTGCATGACCTTGAGCAAGTCAGTTAACCTCCCAGTGCTTCAGTTTTTTCATCTGTAAAATGGGAATAATAAACATAATACTGGATGAGAGACATGCTCTGAGAATTGAAGAAAGAAAGTGAAGTTGTCAGTCATTCCTGACCCTTTGCAACCCCATGGACTGTAGCCTGGCAGACTCCTCTGTCCATGGGATTTCCAGGCAAGAATACTAGAATGGGTTGCCATTTCCTGCTCCAGGAGATCTTCCCAACCCAGGGATTGAACCCAGATCTCCTGCATTGCAGGCAGACTCTTTACCATCTGAACCACCTAATACAAAATCCCTAGCATTGTCTTTGAAATCTAGCAAGCACTCAAAGGAGGTAAGCTGTTTATTGTTACTATGTCTGTATATCATCAGGTGCTTCCCAGGTGGTGCAGTGGTCAAGAATCCACCTGCCAATGTAGGAACTGCAGGAAACTTGGGTTTGATCCCTGGGCTGGGAAGATCCGCTGGAGTAGGGAATGGCAACCCATTCCAGAATTCTTGCCTGGAAAAATCCACAGAGGAAACATGGCAGGCTACAGGCCATAAGGTTGCAAAGAGTCAGGCATGACTGAACGTGTGTGTGCACACACACACACACACACACACACACACANAGAAATTATGTGGGGTTGTAAATGTTTATTACGAGTTGCAATATAGTCTCTAGTTCAAATAGCACTGTGAAACAAGCTAGCGAATATTACACAGAAGAAACAGACTCACTGAGGTAGAGGACTAACTAGTGGTCACCAGTGAAGAGCGGGTAGGGGGAAGGGCGAAATAGAGGAAGGGGGTTAGGAGTATGAACTACGATAAATGAAGTAAATAAGCTACAAGGGTCTATTGTACAGCATAGGGAATATAACCAATATTTTATAATAACTATATATGGAGTATAATCTTTAAAACCTGTGGATCACTATGTTGGATACCTGAAACTTATGTGATATTGTATATCAATGGAAAAAACCTCTCAGTTTTAAGAAATGAGGGTAAATCTAGATTTAAAAAATAGCACCGTGAGACACCAGATTGTGCCATTTGTGGATTTGACTGGGAGCAGTTAAGTGAAACATTTAGGTAATTTACTCTTCATCTAATGTTAAGACATACTAATTATGGTGTGCCAGATATAGTCTAATCATTCAGTTTACTTTTTTGTTACTTTATGTAGAGAGGCAAGATAAACATCAAATAATGTCCTAAATTTACAGAGAAGTTTTCTTTCTATTTATGTTTTTTTTTTTTTTTTTGGCCACGATGCACTCCTTGTGGGATCTTAGTTCCCTGATCAGGGATTGAACCCCCTGGTCCAAGGCAATGAAACTATCAAGTCCTAACCACTGGCCCTTCAGGGAACTCCCTCTCCTTATGTCCTTTTGTCAATCATTTATTAAAACCATGAAACAGTGGTTTCAGGAAATCTGTATCAGGAAATCTCAATGACATTTTACTTGTATAGAAATTTTCTAATGGGCAAGAGGAGGAGGTGGGGGACACAGAAAGCAGGCTTTGTCATTTCTTTCATAGCCTTGTGCTTTGCCGTGGCCGTCTTCCCATCCCCCCTCATGCTCACACTGTTTGCATGACCTTGAGCAAGTCAGTTAACCTCCCAGTGCTTCAGTTTTTTCATCTGTAAAATGGGAATAATAAACATAATACTGGATGAGAGACATGCTCTGAGAATTGAAGAAAGAAAGTGAAGTTGTCAGTCATTCCTGACCCTTTGCAACCCCATGGACTGTAGCCTGGCAGACTCCTCTGTCCATGGGATTTCCAGGCAAGAATACTAGAATGGGTTGCCATTTCCTGCTCCAGGAGATCTTCCCAACCCAGGGATTGAACCCAGATCTCCTGCATTGCAGGCAGACCCTTTACCATCTGAACCACCTAATACAAAATCCCCAGCATTGTCTTTGAAATCTAGCAAGCACTCAAAGGAGGTAAGCTGTTTATTGTTACTATGTCTGTATATCATCAGGTGCTTCCCAGGTGGTGCAGTGGTCAAGAATCCACCTGCCAATGTAGGAACTGCAGGAAACTTGGGTTTGATCCCTGGGCTGGGAAGATCCGCTGGAGTAGGGAATGGCAACCCATTCCAGAATTCTTGCCTGGAAAAATCCACAGAGGAAACATGGCAGGCTACAGGCCATAAGGTTGCAAAGAGTCAGGCATGACTGAACGTGTGTGTGCACACACACACACACACACACACACACACACACTTTGTTAGATATGAAAGTTACACTTATACATTCATGAATTTGTGGAAACTTCCAGGAGAGATTTATTTTCCAGGACAGATGATAACAACCAACATTTCCTGAGTATTTGTCTGGGGACGGGCGGTTGTCTTTTGTTTGATTGTGGCAGGGCCTGCATGGAGTGTCCAGTATCAGGCTGCAACGCCCTACACATACTCACTGTGTGAGATCGATGTTGGATTGGCCCCTAACTCTTTGTGAATTTCTCCTGGGCATTCTACTACCACTAGTGATTCTGTAGTTCCTTCCAGATGTGTGTGTGCATGCATGTTAAGTCACTATAGTCCAACTCTTTGGGACCCTATGGACTGGAGTCCACCAGGCTCCTCTGTCCATGGGATTCTCCAGGCAAGAATACTGGAGTGGGTTGCCATGCCCTCCTCCAGGGGATTTTCCCGACTCAGGGATTGAACCTGTATCTCTTACATCTCCTGCATTGACAAGCGTATTCTTTACCACTAGCACCACTTGGGAATTTTATACTCCCGTAGTATTTTCTCACCAATCATATGGAATTCGAAGGCTGTTAGTCAATTAATTTCAGTTACCCCTGGCAGTGAACTCATCAGATATCTCATTAGATAGATGCTTCATGCCTTTGGCACTCACTGTATTTTTAATTTCTTCTCTGCATTAAAGAAGCAGATGACACAGAAGAGAGAAACAGGTGATAACACCTGTGATGTTATTTTCACATACAGAACTGCAGAAATCCCCCCTGTTTCTGTTCAAGGAGCTGTTAAGGCAAAGAACAAGTTCTTAGACCCTTCCTAACTGCTGGTTCCAAACAGCAGACTGGTTCCAAATCAGGAAAGGAGTATGTCAAGGCTGTATATTGTCACCCTGCTTATTTAAATTCTATGCAGAGTACATCATGAGAAATGCCAGGTTGGATGAAGCACAAGCTAGAATCAAGATTGCCAGGAGAAATATCAATAACCTTAGATATGCAGATGACACCACCCTTGTGGCAGAAAGCAAAGAGGAACTAAAGAGCCTCTTGATGAAAGTGAAAGAGGAGAGTGAGAAAGTTGGTTTAAAACTCAGCATTCAGAAAACTAAGATCATGGCATTCAGTCCCATCACTTCATGGCAAATAGATGGGGAAACAATGGAAATAGTGAAAGACTTTATTTTGGGGGGGGCTCCAAAATCACTGCAGATGGTAACTGCAGCCATGAAATTAAAAGACACTCGTTCCTTGGAAGAAAACTTATGACCAACCTAGACAGCATATTAAAAAGCAGAGGCATTACTTTGCCAACAAAGGTCTGTCTAATCAAAGCTATGGTTTTTCCAGTAGTCATGTATGGATGTGAGAGTAGGACTATAAAGAAGGCTGAG